>JANRMT010062803.1:6533391-6550444 GCA_026402145.1 Polypterus bichir lapradei | reverse complement strand
ATAGATAGATAGATAGATAGATAGATAGATAGATAGATAGATAGATATGCAAGGCACAATTATATTTAATGAGGGATTACGCTTGAGAATATCTCTGGTGCTCACATTGTCCCAGATTACACTGCTGTGATTAACGTCAGACATGTAAGAAACGTTGAACATAAAGTGTCAGATGCTCAATCAAGCCTAAATGGTCAGTTTCATCCAATGTACATCCGAAAAGAGCACTAACAAAATTAATTTCAGAGATTCTATGGAAATGGTCACTTCAAGAAACAACAAGGATTGCTGTCTTTTTGTGATTTGCACTCCAGTTGTCAGGGTCCTTGGCTTTCCAGGACTACATACTCTCATCTGAAAACCTTTCCCAAGTGCGTGTTTTTGACAGAACAAGTTCCTCGTAAGCTCTAACTCGCTAGCTCTAAGTTAGCCTTGGTTGAAAACAGTTGTTTGCTTAACTCTTTCTTGTTCTACTGCCACAGAGTCTTCATTAAGCAGACTAATTGGGGCTCCTTTAAGATATCTCTGTTGGCTTTACACCCTAGAAACAAAAAAGTATGCTGTGTAAACTCATGGCAAGCAAATAAGCCCACAAGACATAAAATCTCTTTCTTGCTCCAAAAGTTTCTACTTATATGTCTTGCAAATAAAGGGAGAAAAAAGATTAAATAGAATAACAGGTTAAAAAAAGGGAAAATATTTAATAATATAATATTCACATATGGTATTTTGAATTGCCTTGGCTAGAATATAATAAGTGAAACTAGATGAGCAGTGATATGTGCTGGGTGAAAAGTAATAACAGGCAAGAAAGTGAAAATAATTAGAAATAAATGGCTTTGGTTCCCTCGGAATTTCAAAATACCCAAGGAGCCTTTGAAAAATATTCCATTTCCTTTCAAATCTGCAAGATCTTTTTCTTTTCAACTTTTATGATTAAAAGATGAACATTGAAAATGTTTTCCTCTTACACTGTAATATGAAAATAGAGTATTGGGTGAATTTTCTGGGATTTGTTTGCCACAAAGGGTTTGCCTCATACTTTGAGACACTAAAAAGGAGGTTAAACAGGCTAACTATTTCAAAAGTTTTGGGCCTACTGTAGTTGGAAAACAAACAAGATAAATGTGTTCATCAAGATGAAAGATGGATTCAGATCTGGGAATGAAAATCTGTCTATTAATTTTGTTTGTTGTTTTCTAACAAAGGCTTTCCAGCAACCAGCAATTTGAATTGTAGATACAAACATGTTGTAATGGCGCAGAGCTTTGTTTTACACAAGGATGATGTCAGCGCCAAGTCCAGCTAGAGCACTGATCACTGTCATGAGTAGGAAGCTCGGCAACAGTCTTATAGTAGACGTGTGTGAAAGTTCTGCACATGGCTGCAACTGTGCTGTGATGTCATGTTGGTCTCGCAAAACATTATAGGATGCTGGGAAAAAAATTTTCACCTAAGCTGGCTGCACAGAGAATTTGCAGGAAAATATGAAGATCACCAGTGTACAGCATATTCGTAGTGAAAAATGCTTTAGTGAATTTTGCTGATCAAGTCTTCTTCTTATTCCTGACTACATTATCTCTCTTTGTTTCATTCATAAAACAACTTGTTTAAATTATTTTGTTCCTTTTTTTATGAAAGTATTGAAGTGGTCATAACAATTCTAATTATTCATGGGTAACAGGAACTGCAAAGATGGATCTATTAGTCATATACTATTATGCAAAAAGACCTTAGCAAAGACTTCTTTTGTTCTTAAACATTTACAGAAGAAGAAGATGGAAGGAAGAGTCTGTACAATGGAATTGTTGATATTGGTGGTAGTGGGGGAGCACAATCTTCAATCACACCTCTTCACTTTCAATCGGGAAGTCACGTGGCAAGCCGAGTGCAGGATGACGAGGGGCGGCAAACCACTTACAAAGCATCGATAAAGTGCTTATCTCTGCAATGTGGTTTACTATCTTCACTTTGGAATGATCAGGGGTGAGAAATATTCCTCTTAATATTGCATACGTCAGTATAAGATTTGGAAATCCTTCATATTCGCAAGTAATTTTACCAGCATAACGAAGGCTCACTGCACAGAGATGAATAACCCCTTCACTGATGCTTTGTAAATGTTATTAAGAGCAAAGAATCCTTTGTTAAGTTCTTGTTACTAACTGTTTATGAGTATTAGATGCATTTTTGCAGTACCTAAACAATCTATTAAGAGTACATTTGTATTTCCTAATCTTGACAAAATCATTGCTTTTAATCATTCCTACTACTACAACGAGACAGACTGATGACCCACTTGCTTCCCTCAGTCTTGACTCTCCTCTTATATAATATTTGACTTTAATTAATATTTATGTCTGCAGCATGTTTAAAGAATACATTTTATGTTTGTAAGAGTAAATCAAGCGTGCCTCTATGTATGGTAATTAGACTCACCGGCCACAGTAATAAATTGATTATTATTTAATCTCTGGTTCTTTCACAGTTCAGATCTTCATTACACTTAACATGGAGCTGGAACATATCCTTGGAAAACAACTTGCAAGGCAGGGAAAGATCTATCAGCTTTTCATGGGGAAAACTCACTTGCACACCTACACCAAGTCAGTTAGAGTCACCATTTGTAGCACACTGTATGATACAAGAATAAATCAGTCTCATGCAAAGAAATTTTATTTGAAGTGATGAAAAAAATATAAAGGTACTTGGAATAGAGCTGAAAAACAAGCAGGGACAATTTCAAATGAACATATGTGGCAATCAGACCAAAATTACATACCAAGACATCATTCTTGGGCTTAAACATGTCAGAAATAACAAAAACGTTTCCAGGCAACAGTAGACAGTAACCAGTTCAAGACCTTTAACAGTTGTCACTTTGAAGTTTGGAGAGGTATTCTGTCAATTAAAATACAATAATTCAGTAGTATGAGGCTGTGAATCATAATCCATAACTCATAGTCTGGCTTTTGTAAAGTTCTGGCATGATGATCTGTGGTAAAATGGAAAAATTACATATAGGTAAATAATTTTTAAAATAATATTGGACAGATGCCAGTCCATTGCTAGGAACACTCACAGATACTTCTACACTTCCAATTTACAATCAGTTAACCACCTAAATTTCTCAGCTTTGGAATTTGAGAATGGAAAAATTGTATCCAGAGAAACCTGCCATGAATAACCAGAGAATAAGTAAGCTCCACACAGAGAGCCAGTACTCACACCCAGGTGTTTGACTGATAGTCTAACATCACTGTAGCACTTGGCACATAACTAACTCTCACCCATTCATTTAGTGAACCTACTGTGTCAGAGGGAGCCAGAACCTAAATGGCAGTGACCAAGGAACCAAGTACAACATTGTGTAATTCTTACTTCACCACAATAAAACTGTAATATACGAGGTGTGATCAAAAAGTATGGTGAATGTTGATGCAGAGCACCACTGAAGAGCAACGATGCAGGTGCTGACATGCCCATCCTAGAGCCTAGTTTGTGACAAGTTTCAACTTGCTTGATATTGTCAGTCATATGAGAGCCACTGTTGAGTTCAAGTGTGTTTTTCAAGTTTGTCGTTAATAATGGATATCGAGCAACACATTAACATGAAATTCTGTTTCAAATTGCAAAAAGCTCAGGAAACTCATCAGATGTTAAATTCGGTTTATGGTGACACTGCACCACCAATTAAGACTGTTTACAAGTGGTTTGATTGATTTCGTAATGGATCTGATTCGTTTGAAGACGAGAAAAGATCAGGACGTCCTTCAGCATCAATAACCAAGGAAAATGTTGAAACGGTTTCATTCTTAATCATGACAACACTCCTTGTCACACATCCCTTCTAGTACGAAAATTTCTGTCGAATAAAAACACTCCGCATGCACCTTATTCGCCGGATCTGGCACCGTGCAACTTTTGGCTGTTCCCTAAATTGAAAATGACCATGAAAGGCAAACGATTTCACTCCACTGAGAACATCCAGGCAGCCACGACAGCTCAACTAAAGGCACTCTCGAAATAAAACTTCCAGAACTGCTTCGCAAAGTGGCAGGAGTGTTGGGTTAAGTGGAGGAGAGTATTTTGAGGGTGACTAGTAATTGTAAATCTTTTACTGCAATAAGCATTTTTAAAACATTCAGCGTATTTTTTGATCATACCTCATAAATAATGACACTGTAATTTTAAGTTCATCCATCTCTCGCTCTCTCTCCCTCTCCATGGTGCTGAAAGAAGGTGGACTATAATTTACTTTGTTTTATGTTAAGACCAACAATTGCCAAGAACCCCAGAAGGAATTTTCCGATTTAAGATGTATAGTTGAAAATCAGATTTTACTATTGTTTTTTATTCTATCTTCAGAAAGTAAATAACAGTTTGTTAATCTTTATATCAGCCAAAATTACCATCCATCCATCCCTCAATTTTTTTAAACTCACGTCTCCTATTAGAGGGTAGCTGAAGGCAGCTGAACTCGACCCCAGTAACACTGGACATAATGCAAGAGCAAACTCTGAGGGGGGAGCAGTCTGTTAATATGGACAGTCAAAAATATACACAATCATTCATAAGGGGCACAAATTATTATAACATTTGTGTCTTTAGTATGTGGGAGGAAAAATATAGTAATTGAATGACAACCCAGGAAAACACGGGAGAAACGTGCACTTCTTATGGCCAATAGATGAGCCTGAGATTTAAAGCTAGTCTCATAGAGCTGTGTGGCGGTACTGACACTGGACCAATGAAGATGGGAGGAGGTTTGGGGCAGGTCTACAGTTTTAAAACACAGAATTACAGGAATGTATTTCTCATTTGCAGTGTTCACTTTTTCTGGAAGTAACAGTTAATAATATTTGAACTAAAAAATGTATGTGCTTCTCATGTTTTCAGCATACTACTGGATACAGGACACGTGGATTATGTGACACTAGCAACATGCAATTTTTTTTTCCTCTTTTTAACATGGACATTTTTCACCTTGTTTTCTGTTGTACAGACATCATTACCCTCTATTACATCATAAGATTTGTTTTCATTTGTTCGTCATGAACACATTAGATTAACATTATTTTCTTGGTCACCACTACAATCTACACTACATGGGGTAAGTAATATAAATAATATTTACAAAAAAGCAATCTTTTTCAGAAGAGTATTTCTTTAAGCAAGTCGTTATTAAGTTTCTCTGTTATGTAGTCAATCCAGAAATCATAAAACTGTGTTTTCTATGTTTTTATTGGAATGTACCAAATATTTACAGTGTACATTGTGAAGAAGGGGGCTCTGTACACCCATGGAGGATGGGGTTGCTCTTCCGAGACACCTCTTGAACGCTGTTGCAATGGGAACAAATATAGTTTGCCTCCTATTTGCTCCATTAGATGCTGGGCTGCTGCTGTGTCACATGATTTGCTTCTCGCGCAGCACTTCATATATTTAAAAGCCTGTACAGCACCTGTCCTTTTTGCTTATTGTCTTGTCTCACTTCTCCCCCAGATATCCTCTGTTTTATGCTTTATTATGCTGTTTACGAATAAAGTTTATGTTTCCTGAAAACCCTGAATGAATCTGTGCAATTGTGTAACCCAAGCGTGACAATATATTGTGGTTTTCTTTTTTTATGCTGGTTTAAAAAGATTAATTTTCATCATCATTATTTTAATTCCCAGATGTTCCCATTATTTAATCTGTCATTTACTAATGAGCACAGTAGGGGGCAAGGTACTTGAGTAACTGCAGCCTTTCAGCATTCAGTGCTGCTGGCCCCTATGTCTACTCCACTAATACTAAATATCAGTATTAGGATACAATTAAGGAGGCAAGCTAGGAAAAAAGTGGGTCCTATTAGGAAAATGACACCAGGGAGTTAATTATTTAAAGTTGTTGGCAAATTATGAATATTTCTAAACTTCACTTAAATATACATTACATCTCTTAGTACTGAGCTTTTCTGAACACAGAATAAGAAAAAAGACCAATTAAACAATGGCAATGACTGACTAAAAACCTTCAACCAATCACAGCGGTTCCCCAGGGCTGAACTTCGAACCAGTGCTGTAAAGTGCATCCATCCCTCTCTCCATGGTGCTGAAAGAGGGCTGACAGCATTTGGCTTTCTTGCTTGCTAAGGCCAACAAATGATAGCAGTAGCCGCAGATGTAGTGCTCTGTGTACACACTACAATGAATTCTTATTTGCTTGTCTGATATCAAAAGCCCAAGAAAAATCAACCTATTTAGGATGTCTGGTTGAAACTACAATATTACAAACTTGTGTTATTGCAATTCTCCAAAAAGTTTTCACTCATTTAAAACTTGTCAGAATACATTTTTTTTAAGAAAACTTGAGATTTGCCTGTTCTTATTTAGGAATGTTTATTTAATTAGGGTTAATGCTGTTTCCTATAAGTCATGTTTCACACCATTAATTACACACAGTATTTTAAAATTTTGCTTTTAAACTACAGGGTTGCTTAGTAACCTGGGAAATGTTCTGATTTCAAATTAGAGTGTGAGGCTTCTTATCTCAAAATAAAGCAGTTCTTGCCAATTTCCAAATATTAATACCCTTAATTAATTTTGTTGTGAGTTTTGGCTAACAAATAATTACTCAAGACGTTTCCAGGTGAAAATTAAAGTCTAACTTTATTAGGTGGTATTATACAGCCACTGGCAAAAAAAAAAAAATAATGAATCACCACACATAGAGAATGTTCACCCAGCTTTTTTACTCTGTAGCAAATAATTAAATCACAGATAAAACACTAAACAAATTTTGTGTAACAGCTGAACATTCTGGAACATGCCTTAAATTATTTTAATTAATCCCATATATATATATATATGTCCAGATCAAGTAGATGGAAAAAAATTATGGAATCACTGAGTGGTATGCAAATAGAGTAGCTACAGTAATAAAAATAATAATTCTTTGCATTTATATAGCGCTTTTCTCACTACTCAAAGCACTCAGCAATTGCAGGTTAAGGGCCTGGCTCAAGGGCCCAACAGAGCAGATTCCCTTTTGGCATTTTACGGGATTTGAACCAGCAACCTTTCGATTGCCAGTGCAGATCCCTAGCCTCAGAGCCACAACTCCGCCTCTTGTGTGACATTACAACTCTTCCATATATCAGTAAAAAAAGTTAATTTTTTCTGCATTTGTTTTAAATGAAAAATAAAAAACAACCAAAGTAAAAAGAAGTTTACCACCAAGGTTATGGCATAATATTTGCTGTAAGAGCTACAGCAGTGTAATAATAAATTAAAATGTGTGTCTTGGATTACAAAAGGGCAAACCAGTTGTGCATTCAGTAAAAACATATGGGAATACTTTCTTACAATTTTTTTTGTTTTTTATTTGTAATTAATTTGAACCACTTTACAGAGATCTGATTTTAATTTCAACATTTACAAGGCACTGTGATTTAATATTGCATAAAAATAAAATGGGGTCGTCAAGTGGTAGTGCTGCTGCTTTGCAGATAGGAGTCTGGGATTCACGTTGCTGGATCCTCCCTGTATGGAGTTTGCATGTCCTCCCTGTGGCTGTGTGGGTTTCTTCCAGGTGCTCAGATTTTCTCATATTGTCCAAAAGACATGGAGGTTAAATGACCTGGTGATGCTAAATTGGCCCTAGTGGATGTTTGGTGTGTGTGTGTGTGTGATGGACTGGACTTGTTCCTGCCTTGAGCCCTTTGCTACCTGGGATTAGATCCAGTAACCCCCACAAACGACCCTGGTCTGATTAAGTGGGTAAGAAAATGACACAACAGAACAATAAAATGTGAACATGTCCAAAGATGGGAATACTTTTTATAGGAGCTATATATGTTGAGTGGATGAAGGGACTACTAAGCAAACTTCTAAGGGAGTTGCTCTTAACTCTTCTGTTAATACCATTGTACTTACTATTGAGATTACTGTGAGCAGGTAATACTGAAGAGCATTAGTGTAACAGTCCGAAGCTGAGGACAATACCAGAAATGGCAAGCTGCAGGAAGTTTGTGGTTTTTGGTCACAGATGATTTACTTTATTTCTGGCTGTTAGATCTGTAATTGACATTTGATGACCATGGTCACTTTGCTTTTTGATTAAGTTTTACTGGGCTCAAATGCTTTTTGTAGATGGTTTTTATGCATCATTATGAGTGCAGTGAAAGTATATATGAAACGGCATCATTCGCTAGCCAAGCATTTGTGGGGGAAGCATTTCACAGACTATATAAAATATTACTTTTGTTTTCTACTGAATATAATTCTGAACATTTATTAATGTATAAATCGATCAAAATGCCTTTCCATTAACATTTATTCCACCTCTTTTTATACAGAGTCAGAGAAAGATGAATCTAACTTGTGCTTGTCCAATGTCATGAGGATTGTATAATAGTTTAATATAATAGTTTTATTTATATAGCACCTTGAGCATGAGAAAGGCACTATATAAATGCAATTTTACTTATCAGTATGCTTCTGCTATCTATCTATCATATAGTTCCTTTCATTGTCCATCTATCTATTATATAGTGTCTTTCATTATCTATCTATCTATCTTATTATTATAAAAATATGTAGTTGATGTATTTACTGCAGGTTAAAACTAATACAGATAAAAACTCTGTCCAGATGGACTGGGGTAACACAATTGTCTGAGTTAAAAAGACAGTCTTGCTGTGGATGGAATGAGGCTGAATTGTGCTTAAACAGGACTGGTATGAAGTAGGGAGTCAGCTTATCCTATTGGTCCGGGTGCTTCGTCAAAGAAGTTGGGCTAAGATAAAGACAGAGGTAACAAAGAAGCTCAGCTCATCCATGGAGGAGTAGAAGGAGCATATTCAGACAGGCCAGGCTGCCATTCCATCCAAAGGCAATGCTGGATCAAGTGCCATATCTGATCAGGCCTGACCAGAGACTAATGAATAAATTATCAAGCCTTCTGGTAACCTGTTATCAGGTTGTATTATTTTACCAACACTCACATTTGTACTTTGTTTATTTTTTTTGCAATATTATCTGTAACACATAAATAAATGTGCAATGTTATCTTTTCTGCCTGTTCTTTCACTCTGTGTAATTGTCTGGGGTTATAAAATGTAAAAAAAAAAAGAGAAAGTGCTGAACTACAGTATCTGACAGAGTGGTTTGATCCATCTTTTTAAGGTCTACATAATTAAGAGAATAAAGAGGAAAACAGAGTCACCCTAGGACCTTACCATGACAAAACAGCCACAAACAACCCTGGCTGGGATGACACTGCATTGTAATGCACATTCACAAACACAAACACCCTCCTTCACACAATAACGTGTAAACATTGAACATGCCATGTAAATATAAAGATGTAATGGGAACAATAAGCTGCTTCGTCTCAGTCATGTTCCTGGTAATACATTAAATTTTATGATTATCATAATTAAATGTAGCTAAATGCAGTTTTACCTATAACAATTTTTTTCAACAAATATTAAATAATAAAAAACGCTTTTTCTATGTTTAGAGATGACTATAACTCTTTTTACTTTGCATGTAATCTAGGTAATAAATATGTAATCAGGAAAAAATTCCACCACCGTTTTCATTTTCTAAGTGCGAAAATATCCTTTTAATATAAGGTTTGATTATAAATAGAGATAGATGGTTGTGTTTTCGATATTATCAATTAGTTATGATAAGAAACAAAGAGAGATGACATTTGAGAAATAGTGTGCAACTGGAAGTGGTTTTCCTCTATCTCAGTATACGAGAAAGTTGAGAGGAGCACATTCCCGGTTTTTACATTGTCCACTCCAATTTTCTTCCTGCTTTCCCAAAGACACGCAGGTTAGCTTGATTGATGACCTCTGAATTTGCCCTGTTGGAGCATGTATGAGTGGGTCCTGTGATAGAAAGGCACCATAGCCAGGCTTGGTTCTTGCAAATATTGCTGCTGGAACAGGCTATGATACCCACCTAAGATCTGCCAATTTGATTAAGCAATTTTGAGAGTACAGTGGAACCTTGGTATACGTCCTTAATTCGTTCCAGACCCTTTGACTTATACCAAATAGGACGTATACCAAACAAATTTTTCCCATAAGAAATAATGGGAAAATGATTAATCCGTTCCCATGAAAAACAAATCCTATTGCTATTGGCATATTATACACTCACCTAAAGGATTATTAGGAACACCATACTAATACGGTGTTTGACCCCCTTTCGCCTTCAGAACTGCCTTAATTCTACGTGGCATTGATTCAACAAGGTGCTGAAAGCTTTCCTTAGAAATGTTGGCCCATATTGATAGGATAGCATCTTGCAATTGATGGAGATTTGTGGGATGCACATCCAGGGCATGAAGCTCCCGTTCCACCACATCCCAAAGATGCTCTATTGGGTTGAGATCTGGTGACTGTGGGGGCCATTTTAGTACAGTGAACTCATTGTCATGGTGCATTATCCTGCTGGAAGTAGCCATCAGAGGATGGGTACATGGTGGTAATGAAGGGATGGACATGGTCAGAAACAATGCTCAGGTAGCCCGTGGCATTTAAACGATGCCCAATTGGCACTAAGGGGCCTAAAGTGTGCCAAGAAAACATCCCCCACACCATTACACCACCACCACCAGCCTGCACAGTGGTAACAAGGCATGATGGATCCATGTTCTCATTTTGTTTACGCCAAATTCTGACTCTACCATTTGAATGTCTCAACAGAAATCGAGACTCATCAGACCAGGCAACATTTTTCCAGTCTTCAACTGTCCAATTTTGGTGAGCTCGTGCAAATTGTAGCCTCTTTTTCCTATTTGTAGTGGAGATGAGTGGTACCCGGTGGGGTCTTCTGCTGTTGTAGCCCATCCGACTCAAAGTTGTGCATGTTGTGGCTTCACAAATGCTTTGCTGCATACCTCGGTTGTAACGAGTGGTTACTTCAGTCAAAGTTCAGGTGTTCCTAATAATCCTTTAGGTGAGTGTACATTGATGGGGTTGTATAAAATAATTTAAACACTGCTTAATACTAAAATACATAAATACAAAAGCAATTAGATTAAATAAATGAAAATTTTACCTCACTTTACTTTTTAATAACATCTTTGTTTTTCACAATCGTAGATACCGTCGTTCTCGGCAAACGGTATGCAACAGCCATGTCCCGGATACGCATGCCACCTTCATACTTTTCAACAATCAATTCAAATTTACATGAAAAAAACACAAAATCACGTTGTGACGATGCAGGTTTGCTGTATGCTCCCATCTGCTGCCGGGGAGCCCTTGAACCCTACACCGTCGGTAATGTGCCTCACTGCTAAACTCATCGGTAAAGCAAGGGGATGGTGAAAAAGTGCAAAGTGCTTTTATTAAAACAATTAACAAAACAAGGTGTTCAAATTAAAGTGCAGTCTCCAAAGTTCCAATAAATAATCCATAAAATCAGAAGTGAAATGTGGAGGTTAAAAACAATAGAAAAAAGTCTTCTTAAAAACAACGAAGTTAAAATAGAGCAGGAAACATTCTTTAAAAAAAAAAAACAAAACCAAGAAGAAGCCCGGTGACTTTTTACCTGGCGGCCCCCCTGCTTCCCATCAGGGGAGTCGCCCTACTTGCAGCTGACGTTAACTCTTCCTACTTCAGCTACAGTACTTCGCTCGCTCTCTCTCTCTCTCTCACTCTCACTCACTCAACCTCCCGTCCGTTCTTTCTTTTTACTCCCCTTCTAGCTGACTCGCGCTTCTGTTTATCAAGATAAGCAGCCCCAGGAACAATCATGAATGCGGACGGTCCCTCACAAGTGCACTTTGGTGAGAAACGCCCACATCGCTAATCGCCCTGACAACCTTCAGCCACATAACCACCACGCCCCCTCACCAAGCTGCAAGCGCGATGATTATTTATTTTAAAGCTGGACTTTGACAGGAGCTGTGGACCCGCTATATCACACACGTGAAAGTTCACAGAGAGTTATAGCGCGGGTTGTTCACTGAATGCTAGCAACTGGCCCACTAACGCTCGTGGGCAGTCGTGGCTTTGTCTCCAGAGAGGTAAACAAGGTTAGCATGCGAATCGTATTCCAAACAAAGGTCGTATACCAAGCAAAATTTTTCGTGTCCAAACAGGACGTATACCAAGTTGGACTTATTCCAAAGCAGACGTATACCGTGGTACCACTGTATTATGTTATGGATACTTCAGGGTGACTGCTGCTACCTCAGCACTCTAAGGAGCCCTTTGTTGGTGTCAATTTTGCATGTTCACCTCTGGTCGGGGTGGGCTGTCACCAAATAATTTGGTTAATATAGCACATCTCCAAAATAGGACACTGCATTGGATAAATGCCCACAGCATTGCAGCATGACTGTAGGATTCAGGGTAGAGATTATTAATCCAGTTTATTATATCTAGGGACTGTTTCACACAATTCTGTGACGGCTGTCAGTTGAGATCGGAAGGTCCAGTAAAAAGCAATAACAAGGGGGCTGCAGTTTGCTACATTATGTCCCTTTCAACTCACACACCTCATTGCAAAGTTGTTTTTGAGGTAATGGCAGAACTCGAGCCAGCCCTGTGTCTTGCTATGAACGATTGTGTACTCCCACACAGTTGGTTCATGCCTTATGCCTCAAGATAGGCAAAATGACTCTTCATGAATCTTTAAATAAGAGGTTTCATAAAATGGATGGATGTTTAGTCTACATGCCAGCATCATGGTGGCAAAACTTAATACAGTGGACAGATGCAGCATCCTGCATAAAGCAGATGGTGCACTTCTTTTTGATTTTTTTCAATTAATTTTATTTATGTCTTTTTGCCTGATGTAAGGACACAAACGTATGAGAGAGGGAAGCTGTCCAATCTTTAACCTCCACAGGAAGCCATTTTGCCGGAATGCCAGCTTTAGAAATGAGCTCCTATGATTTACACACCAGCTCTGTTATGAATCAAGCTGATATTCACCTGATCTCATTTCAAAAAGGCCACCAGGTGCTGGCAGATCATAGTGACATTCACTCTCTGCTAAAAATGTCTTATCCTGTGAACAGCTCCTGTTCCTACATCACATCTTACCAAGACAAATAGGCAATGCCGCCTGACCCAGGGCATTCTTTTGCACCAATCTGTGCACAACAGCATGGGAAATCTCTTTTTTTCACATCTCCTATAATTTAAAGAGCAAACCCTGACTCACCTGACAGTTGGAGGAAGGCGGCAGGAGCTCTAGCCATGCGACCAATCTTCATTACTGCCGTGTTTGCAAACCTGGCAGACCCTAATGGCTCCAAATTAGCACTCTGCAGCACCACTCAATAGCTTTCTCTGGAGTGAACTAGTAGCGCAGATTGATTGTTCTATTTTAATTACAGGCTTGCCTTCTCGAGCTACTGTTCAATCAAACTAGGCAGGTTTTTTTTTTCAACTTTGCTTATTTCAAATGGTGAGTAACACAGGAGCACAGAGCCATTCTGTTGCCTGGGATTGAGGAAAAACACAAAGTACAAACCTGTTAGGATCTGACTAAACCCACACATTGAAGGAATGCCAAATAAAAGTATGGGTGAATTGTTCAGTTTTATACCAAGGCTGCCTAGCACTCATACTGTATAACAGCATTGTCTACGTCGATTCATCCATTCATGGTAGCAGCCATACTACATACACTTCAGAAGAGATCATCCAGGCCCAGCCAGTACTTGGAAGGGACACCATCTAGGAAAAGCTTGGGTTGCGGCTTGATGAGGTGTTGGTGAGGCCAGTACGGGTGCTATCCATGTAGTCTGAAAGAGGATCCCTATGCCCCAGTGTAGTGATGGGGATAGCGTACAGTAAAAAATGGCACACTCCTTCGGATAAGACTTAAAACTGAGGTCCTGACTCTATGTAGTCATAACAATATCCCTGGGAATCCTTCATAAAGTGCAAGGTGTATCCTGATGTCCAGGCTAAATTGCTCTTCTTGGTCTAGTCATTCTGACCCCAAGTCTCTTATTGGCTAACTCTCTCTCACCGCCTCACCACCTAATAGCTCATGATTGGTGAACATACTGGTACAAAAATGGCTGCCGTCGCATCATCCAGGCTGATGCTGCACATTAATGGTGGATGAAGTGGCTCCCACCTCTATATCAAAAGCGCTTTGAGTAATGAGAAAATCACAATGTAAATGTAAAAGAGTATTATTATTAATTATGGTGGAATCCACTTAATCCTGTTTAGGGTTAGGGGGCCTAGACTATACTAAAGCAGGAACCAACATACAAAGTGCTGGTAGTACAGGGCACTAGATGCTGGCAGATCATAGAAACATTAGCTTGGTGATAATATCTCTAATCCTGTGATTCCTTACCTTACATCTAACACAGAGTCACCTATTAATCAAGCATAGTTGGCTTTGGGACAGGATATTTGGGTGCAATGTGAGAACTCACTCTGGATGGGGTGCCAGTATTACTGATCTCAAGCCCAAGTGAAAGAATCAGATCTTAAACCTTTATAAGAAAGTATAATAGGGTAACTCTAATGGATTAATATCAGATTGGATAAGATGAATGCAAAGGAAGACTAACTTTTTTGACATCTGGCAGCATTATGTCATTTCAGATATTAAAAATTCCTTTTCACCTGTTGTCACCAAATTAAAAAGCACTCAGCAACTATATGACAAAACACAGATGGACAAGAAGCTTCTGAAATGCCAGCTGATTTTTGCAGCAGTGTTCAAATGTTAAACTGTTTAAAAAGTGACCAAGCATTTTATGATGATGGATGACTTTACCACATGCAGCAACACAAAGCAAAAAACAAGAAAAAACAACCACTCTTGTTATTTTTTGAAGCACTTTACATTACATAAGGTGCTCTTTTCAGACTTGAGCATCTTTCCAACATGCAGCATAATAAATCAATGAAGAAATCTACCTACTGGTCACAAGCCTCTAGGTAAAATATTATAGAAATGTTAATTAATTAAGTTAGTTAATAAATTCTTTACACAAAGAATGATAGACACTTGGAATAAGCTACCAAGTAGTGTGGTAGACAGTAAGACGTTAGGGACTTCCAAAACTCGACGTGATGTTTTTTTGGAAGAAATAAGTGGACAGGACTGGCGTGCTTTGTTGGGCTGAACCTGTTTTCGTCTAGAGTGTTCTAATGTTCTAATAAATGGAAGGTAGAATATGCGGCCGGGTGCAGAAATGACAGGTCGCAAAGCAGATAAATAGTTGGTGTTGTCTCTTTTAATAAAAGAAAGTCCAACAAAAATACACCTCTTGGCTTTAATACAACACACACTTGGGCAAATAAATAGAAGAAGGAATTTGGCTCTTTGCTGTGGAAACCAGAGTCAGTCACTGGAGCTCCGTCCAGCGGTAGTCTGTTTGTAAATGACACCCCCTTCTGAGCTTTAAATATCATGCAAACCGTAAAGGGAAGGGGCTAAGTGCCCTCACTGGGAAGCTTCTCAGTACTTCAGGGAGAGAAGGAGAAGAGAATGTTAGCGACAGCACCAACTCTGTCAACTCACGTTGTCATATAACTTGATCGAGCCCATGAGGAGATCCTCCAATGTGCATGCGTGGCAAATGTCTTGGGCTGAGTGGTCTTTTAACCTTGGAAACCCCCCAGAGGATTATTTTCTCCAGCTGGAGTTTTTGAATTCCTCTACTCCTTTGGCATATGAAAAGACATCTATTTTTCCATCCTGTTTTTAAAGGTGTTAAGTTAATGTTATTCATTATATTTTAGTACATGCTATTATACATAATGCTTGATTTTATTATTTTTTAATTACATCTTGCATTTTTTTTGTTTGTTTTACTATATTTATTTCTCATCTACTGCGGTGGGCTGGCACCCTGCCCAGGGTTTGTTTCCTGCCTCGCGCCTTGTGTTGGCTGAGATTGGCTCCAGCAGACCCCCGTGACCCTGTGGTTAGGAAATAGCGGGTTGGATAATGGATGGATTTCTCATCTATGGAAAGCATTTGCAGATGCATTATGTATGAAAATGACTACATAAAGTTATTATTATTATCAATAATGCATTTTCAAACAAATATTACATTTATACTGCATTTCTAACTTAATAAAAATTCACTTTTTCAATTTCTTCACATCTCAATATTTTTTTTACCATACTTTATTATCTTAGCAATATCAGCTGCACATAATTTGATTTGTTACAGTAAAACATTAGTGCAAACATAAAAGATGTGGACAGTGGTAATCATTATATTCAAACAATCATTTTAATAAAAATGGATAGATGCATACATTCATTTATTGTCAAGCCACTTCAAGGCTGCACAGGGTTGGAGACCGTCTGGTCACATGGTGTGCAAGACAGGAAACAACTCTGAATGGGACGCCAATCTATCATGGTGCCCACTCCGACACACCCACACTAACACTGGCTCAGTTTGGATTTGCTAATTAACTTACTCTGCACAGACACTGAGATAATGCACAATGTCTCACAGATGATGGCATGGCCTGAGATTTGAAGTGAGATCTTTGAATCAATGCCAGCCACAGTGTCTCTTTTTGGGCCTCTGCCCATTAATCCATTCATTTACTGAACCTTCTAAACCCAATGGTAGGATCACTTGGAACCTGACACAACCCCAGCAACACCGAACATGAGGCAGGACCCAACGTTTGACTGGATACAAATTCACTACAGAGAGCACTCACTTCACTTCAGCTCACCAGTTCAGAGTTTCCAGTTTGTTGCCTTTTGAGTGTGGGTATTTGCAGAAGTGGGACTTGCCCTGTTCAAGGCTGGTTACTGCCTTTTACCTGAACATGCTGGGACAGACTCCATCAACCCCATGAACCTCAAATGGACTGAAACAGTTTGAGAATGTCATATATGCTTTTGTGTATATTTGGAGAAAATCCATTGAGAAAGCTTGCAGATTCCTCACACACATGCACAGGGAGCAGGTGATGTATTTTATATTTCTGAAGTGTTAAATCCATATACTGACTAGGAATTAGAAAGTTTAAAATAAAATTTTCTTTCTTTCTTTCTTTCTTTCTTTCTTTCTTTCTTTCTTTCTTT
>JANRMT010062803.1:6513938-6533381 GCA_026402145.1 Polypterus bichir lapradei | reverse complement strand
TTTCTTTCTTTCTTTCTTTCTTTCTTTCTTTCTTTCTTTCTTTCTTTCTTTTCTAAAAGCTCAAGTAAATTTTATCGTCTTGATAAGTAACAATTTGGCTAACACTACTGAAAATATCCATAAACTCAGATGACAGCCACTAAGTTCATCCCCTGTTTTCACTTTTGTCATCTAAAAAGCACTTCCAGAGCCGCACCAGTCGCTCCATCCACTTCAGGGAGAGCTTCATCCCCAGGCCATAAGATAACCTAATCTTACATGCCCTGCGCTCCACCCACAGTTATATGGTTTATGTGTCATTGTACTGTATGTGACATGTACGACTGCCATCTATGTTTTTTTCTCTCTACTGTTTAATGGAATCTTTATGTCTGTACAGTTCTGTTTTGCACTACGCACATTAGGCCATTCTACTGCTACTCAAATTTACAGTACTTCTTTCTCTTCTGCTACTCCTATTTATTTACTGTATTTATTTATTTATACACTTTATTGTATTATTGTATGTACATACTCACCTGTCATTCATCTACCTCCCCCTAAAACTGTGGCCCAAGAACTAATCTGTGCTCTCGCATGTATGTGACAATAAAGATCCTTTATCTAATCTAATCTAATCTAACACTTGAGAATAGAAATTATGTAGCTACATCTATTAGTTAATTATTGCTGTAAAACAAGAACTTAACACACCCTTACATTGATCTTAATGAGGCATACTGTGCACCAATGACAACACTTTACACTGGCCACTGCCACCAACATAACAAGATCTTAATAAAGGCTTTATTTATACTATTTAAACATTACAAGAAGTACAGAGCACATTTAAACCATTACATCATTAACACTGAGTGTTTCTATCAAAACTTTCTTTCTTTCTTAAAATTTACTTATATTCTGCCTTCTGGTTGTATTTAATATTATTTACAGAAAATGTGTTAACAGAGACACGATATGGGGATTGCAGGACCTTTTCATACACTCGAAGTAAATAACATTTACAGTACAATATCGTCAGCAACACTCATTTTGATCTTAAAAATTGCATGTATTTTTTGAATAAGTTTCCCTGAGAGGAGAGGAATGTGTAGTGGCACATAATTAATTGAGAGTGGGCAAGCATTAATTGCCAGTGTGTTGCCAATAATGGGAAATCAGACAGCCTGCTGATCAAACCTAGGAGAAACACAAGGCCAAAACAAGACTAGCTGTAGATGAGTTAAATTTGGGGCTGATCTTCTTCCTCTTTTCACTGAGACCACTTAGACCTGAAGATCATCTCGTCCTAGTACCATACTACATAGTCTGGTCTTGATCCACAGCTAGTCTGCTAGTACTATATCAGGTACATTGGAAATGACCCTGAAAGACTTATCGTATAAAAACACTAATGGGAGTAGAAAATAAAAGGTACCTATAAAGTATCTATTAGTGACTGATGCACACACAAGAAGGCCTTAACAATTGGCTTTGTTTGTGTCTAATAAGATCTATAAAGGTCCAATGAATACAGGTGACCCTTAGTTCATCTATTAATGTCTTATTGCTACATAACAAGACTTAAACAAAGGCATTGTTTGAGTTACATCGGCATACGTGTCTAATAGTTGCACTACAGAGGGCCCTTGCAGTCCCTAAAGTGCTACGAAAACATGACAAGAAGTACACAGCTCATCTACACCATCAGATTATTTCATATGGAGTGTTTCCAGGCATATGAAACAAGAATATTTTTGAAATCCTATCAATTAGCACACAAGCAGACAGATTTCATAATTTGGCATGAAATCTGCTACATTATTATTTTTCCTGTTTTCTTTCAGGAGAGCACAGTAAAAACATGATGGGAGAAAAACACTTATTAAAAAAATAGGAATGTGACAAGTGCCTAAGGCATTAAATGCCAGATATCACACAAACACCTGCTAGGAAAAAGGTGTGCATAACAAAATATCATAATGAAAAAAAAAATTCAGAGAACACATTCTTCTGTTACAGTGTGTCACAGTATAAAAGTCATAGCCATCACACTCTTATTTGCAGAGAAGCCCATATAAAGGAAGACAACCCCTCCCGGGCTGGAAAGCTTTTCGTTTTTGTCCTTAACCGCTTGAGATTTAATGTAAGCAACATTTGTAGCTAATGCGGCTCAGAAGGGAGTGACATACTTTTACATTTCTGGGATGAATGGCATCTCCTGCCAGTGCTACGCCTGCCTGGCCTTGATTTTTCTTCCCAGTCATCATACATTACCTAGCTAACGGCACGGCACAGTCATGGCTCTGGGAGCACCGCTGTCTTGTGCATTAGGGAGAATTTCCATTAGTGTTTTACTTTTTAATCTGCGCTCCGCCACCTGCCACAACATCCAAGCCTGTTTGGGATGATTATTCTGAATGACTGATGCTCTATTCAGATAGACGCCGCACGGCTAAGTTATTATTACCTGGGTCTGCTTGATACACTATTTACCTTCGGCACAACATAGTATGCTCTGTTTTATTGCTCGGTCTTGTCTCAAAGAATATTTGTTTACGAGCCTGAACAGTAAAGTGTTGCACATTCAGGCCATTTTTCTTGTTGCTGAAGGAAAAGATGAACAATGCCGGAGAATTGTACCTTTTAATACTGGGCACACTGCAAATCTATTTAAAAGTCAGACGCTTCAGTAGACATCTGTGAGAAGCAAAACAATTCAAAGAGTGCCGAAAAGAAACACCAGTCAGCCTATTAAATGCATCAAGCTCCCTTTCGAAAGACTAATTACACTGGCCCTGGTTTGCCTACAATGTTATCTGTATTATCCCAATCATTTTGGGATGATTTCTGAGGCCGTCTCAGTCTCAGTCTTTCAGTCTTAAATATTTCTTCACATTGAGGTCTAGTCAGGCATTAAATTAAAAGCCTTATATGAGCTGACCACATACAATAAGAATCACTTAAACATCAAGACTGGTCCTAAATATAACCCTGCGTACAATAGTTAACAAATGCTATTGTGCCAAAGCCATTGTGTCACCTCTGCTCAATTTCCAGTGAACGTTTAAATGATGGAAAAAAATGCTAAAGGATTTAATGTCCAGAAGGTAATGTGAAGCTTTCCACTAAATGATGCTTGCAGCAGCGGCTGACGTGAACCCATTGTAAGAGGAGCAACAAAGTCATGGATGACATCAATGGACGCCTACTTTAATGTGTGATTAGCTCAGCAGGCTGGCAGCACAGTCACACATATGATGTGGCATACCAGGCAACTAAAAGCCATGCATTTATACCACAGGGTGAGGGCATAGTTTAAGATGGGTGCCATCAGAAATCCAAAGTGTTGTAATTTATTGATAGATTCTAGTGAACATTCTTCAAATGGCTGTTTATTATACAGTAATGAGAAAAAGATACCACAAAGGAAGGGAATCCATTCAATTAGACGGCATGTGTAACGTGGCGTCACCATCAGTGTCATAGAAGACTAGGATGCTTGTAGCTTTATTGCTTTAGGCCTTCTTTGGTCTTCAGTATAAAAGTGCTTTGGTTTAGTCTCTGTAATCATGGTGTACACGTCCCACCCAGGTAATTCACACAATTACTGCATAGTTAATTTTTTTATGAGATTTAAAGCTCCTATCTTCTTTCTCATGAATTTCATACTGACATGTGCCTGTTTGATGAGGCAAGGTAGGAACCAATGTTAGGCCTTTGTATGCATTTCACTCTCCTCATGCCTTTGCAGCCACAGTGATTGAGATTTCAGGCTGAGTCTTGCCTATACATTTAAAAATATTTAAACAAATCACTGTTTCATTTGCATAATACTGTTGAGGACAGACTATGGATAGACTGTGCTCAGAATTAAGGACTAACTGGTATTGTCGTCATCTGGTGCCAACCTCCAAGATGGTAGGCAGTGAGCAGGACATGCCTCCATTTCTGTCTGTCTTCAAGCAACTGTGTTGGTGCCCATACCTGGCCTGTCTCTGATCTCATCTATCCACCTAATGTCCTTCTCTAAACACCCTTGTTTCCTCATCCCATGACCATAATAGTCATTTTTCACTTTTGCAGCTACCTTCCCTGTTGTACTTGCTGTAAAACGTTCTCATTTGTTTTATGTTCTGTCTAAGAAAATCTCAACAATCTTTGATAGCACCATGTCTCTAACCACTGTCTGTCATCCTTTCTTATGTCATCCGTGTGTTGCAATCGGCCATACAAGTGTCTCTGCTTCTCCAGATGTTTCTAAAAGCTCCTGCACTGCATTTCTAGGCAAAGCCAATTTTGCTTTTGTGACACTGAACATTAAATCTGCTTTGACTGGTATGGAAGATGGATTTAAGTTCTCCCGCGGATAAGCCGGGGCTTGATTTTACTGTATAATTTCTGGTATTTTATACAGTTGTCATATAAGTCAAATGCAGAAAGCTCATGCTATCGATCCAAGAGATTATGAGATGTTAACGCCCACCTGAGAGAGAAACACGGGGCACACTTCCTTTTTATCCTATGTTTTATGCCAATGTGACCACATGGCAATACCCAAACTATACTGAAGTAATGTTTGCACTGTTTTGTGTTTTTTGTATCTCACACCCTCATACACCTTTATCATAAGAGTATCCTTTATCTACGATGGAGCGTTCGATCAGAAGAAAATATGAAGCTGGTATTAAATTAAAAGTTGTTGAAGTGGCGAAAGAAATCGGCAACTGCGCTGCTGCAACAAAATTCAATGTGTCTGAGAAACTGGTGTGAGATTGGAGGAGGCAAGAAGATGAAAATAAAAAATTAAGTGTCACATTTTTAAACGGGTGTCTGATTTTATGATCGATTTTCCTCAACTTATACGCAAATATATACAGTAGGCAAAATTGTGGTTTTAGGACTCACTAATAGTCAGAACCATAAGTTAAACCAAACTAGCAACTAAAAAATGTAAGGCAAAATTTGCAGTCTGCAAGTTTCAAAATAACATCCCTAACTTTAAACAAATTTGAAGAACTGAACAGTGATTTAGTTTCAGTTTATACAGAGGTTTTGATATTCCACATACCACAATTCCATCTTAAGTAAGTGATGCATGACAATGTCATACATACAGTGATCTCATAATCACAACTGTTAAAGAGGGTGGCCATGGCTATCAGAAGCAATTGCAAAATGGTGGCACAAATGGTGAAAATACACATCAATATATTCAAATAATACCTGTATGTAACAAATAATGCTCAGAATGACAAAAAATAAACCAATAACAGGAATGAAGGCAAAATCATGATAAATCCATTAAGAAGGACTTTAAAACGTATCACAAACTGGGAGCATAATTGTCATATGGAAATGGGGGTAAGGAGACATCAGGTAAGGGGATTTGTGGTTTATTTTAAATAAAATGAAGCTCTGTCTATTACTCCGTGTATATCATTGTACTAGAGAATGGCAATGTTTTGTATGTAAGAATGCTACTATAGTACCATTACTATAAAATTGTGCCAGTTTCCATCCATCCATCCATTATCCAACCTGCTATATCCTAACACAGGTCACGGGGGTCTGCTGGAGCCAATCCCAGCCAACACAGATTGCAAGGCAGGAACAAACCCCAGGCAGGGTGCCAGCCCACTGCAGGGCACACACACACAACCACACACCATGCACACACTAGGGACAATTTAGGATCGCCAATGCACCTAACCTGCATGTCTTTGGACTGTGGGAGGAAACCCACGCAGACACAGGGAGAACATGCAAACTCCATGCAGGGAGGACCCTGGAAGCGAACCCAGTTTTCTTTACTGCAAGGCAGCAGTGCTACCACTGTGCCACCATGCTGTCCCTGCCAGTTTCCCATGCTCCTAAAATGTGTCTCTAAGGATCTAATTTCTACCACCATCCAATAGCTTGCTTTCAACTTAATATATCTGCTGAGCAAATCATTAAGAAAACCTGAATCCTGCAATTATCTAATCAACCAATCATGTAGCAGCAAAGCAATGTAGAAACTCATGCAGACACAGGTCAGGAAGTTCAGTTCATGCTCATATCAAACATCAGAATGATGTTGAGGGAGATGGGCTACAACAACAGAAGACCATGCTGGGGTCCACTCCTGTCAGCCAAAAATAGAAAGTTAAGGCTACAGTGGGCACTGGCTCACCAAAACTGGATAGCTGAAGACTAGTAAAACATAGCCTGGTCTGATAAATCTCAATTTGTGCTTAGGCACAAAGATAATAGGATCAGAATTTGGCGCCATCAGTATGAATTCATATATCTAACCTGCCTTGTGTCAACAGTCCTAGCTGCTGCTGGTGGTGTAATGGTGTTGGGAATGTTTTTTGGCATGCTTTGTGCCCATTAATACCAATGAATCATTGCTTGAATGCCTAAGGCCTATATGAGCATTGTTGCTGACTATGTACCCTAACCCTAACCCTAACTTCTTTGCCCATCTTCTTCTAGAATGCATTATGTCACAAAGCAAATGTCAACTAACACTGGTTTCATTAACATGACAAATGAGTTCTTCTGTGTCCTACCCAAACTCTGGATCTAAATGTAATACAACACCTTTGGGATGTAGTAGAATGGAAAATGTACAGTTTAAATATTTAGCTGACAAATCTGCAGAAAGTGTATTAAGCAATCATGTCAACTTCAATCAAAATCTCAAAGGAATGTTTCCAACATCTTATGCAATCTGTGTCATGAGGAACTGAGGTTATTTTGAAAGAAAAGGAGGCTCTGCCCAGTATTTGTATAGTGCACCTAATAATTAGCTCAGTGAAAAGAAGTTCAGCTTCAAGTTTGTTGTCATGTGTGCAGATCACAGTGAAATACTTACCTGTACATCTGACTAACATGCAGCATGTTGCCACATCTATCATATATAAACAAGTATTTTTAATTAATTATTAGATATTATCTTTCATGTGATTTGGAAGAAAAATGGCAAAGGAAACACTACTGATTAAAAGGTTTAGAACACTTCAATTTTTCCAGTTTTTCTTCAAATTTAAACAGATGAAATGCAATCAATTGCCTAAAATGGAGAAAATGTGAGCAGTAAACTGCCAGAAGTTTAATTTTAAAGTTTAGGGTAGCAAAAACTGAAAAAAACATAATTTCAGAATATTACAAATGGGACTTCTTCAGGGAACAACTACTAGGTTACAACCTACAGATGTTCTGCAGCAATGAAAGTAAATTAAGCCTTGCAAGTTTAAAAAAACAATTTGTACAGGTGTCCCAGCTTCTATTGATTACTTCAAAACCCTCTGTCCGTCTTAAAGCAGAGTTGGAACAGACTGTGTTACTATACCCTCTGAAATACTCCTTGAACATTATTACACTGTAGAAAGTTGTAAATTCCAGTAATAATGGCAAGAAAATGGCACTTAACAAATGAGACAGAGCATTATTACCCTTAGAAGTGTAGGTCATTCATTTAGAAAATTGCAAAAAACAAACCAAAATCAAAGTATCAGTGAGTGTGGTGTCCTACACAATCCAAAGGCAATTGGAAACTGAAAGAAACTCTGATAGGAAGAGATCTGGCACACCCAAAGTCACAACCCTATCAGAAGACAAGTTTCTGAGGGTCACCAGCTTGCATAATCGGCCCCTCACAGCAATCTCCATTTCTACTGTGAAGAGGAGACTTTGTGCTGCAGATTTGACATTGCGAGTGACAGTAAAAATGCCATTCCTTAAAGGACAAAATAGTGCCTTCAAATACCGACTATGGACTACTGCAGACTGGAAGAAAGTCTTATGGGCCAAGGAATCAAAATTTGAAATCTTCAGTTCATCATGCAACTGTGTTTGTACGCAGCCAAGTTGGTGAAAGGATGGTTCCTCAGTGTGTGTACTTTGATCTCCAAGGTTCTTTTATATTGGTGGACAAGTTACTACTAAAAAATGCCTAAACTGTTAGCCTTGAATAACACGTACATCCCGCAATACTTGTCTATTTAACATTCACTTATAACAGATAATCTCAAGGCAAGAATGCCTTAGCACTGGCCAAGGCTGGCTACCTTAGGTTCTATACCTTAGCAGAAACCAGAAGCCTTTTCTCCCATTAGCCATCCCTGCCAGAATTTGTGGATGTGTCGATCCGTCTTCGGATTTCTTGTCATCAAAGGGCTACACCTTAGCAAAATCCAAATGCCACTGCAATGGTTGCTTCTGTTGTTTTTTGCACCGTTATAGTTATCTTTGATAGGGCTAGACTTTCTAAAAGAAGTCATGGGCTCATCTGAAAGACTTTCCTTGCTGAGTCACAGCAAGCCATACTTGAATCTCTATCCCTGAAAAAACAAAACCTGGATGAACACAGCTTTATATTAACTTTCGCCAGTCCTTGCTACTTGCCAGTAAACAACAACACCACTTCAGTGACAAAATGGCCAGACTTTATTCCAATCATTTCTTATGTTTATTTTCAGAAAAAACCAAGCATGAATGTTAGATTTGAAAAACATACAACCTGAAGGATTCATGCCCTTTCATGTCATGCCCTCCCCTTCATAGTGTGCCTTTAATGGCTACTTTATCTTGGCTGTTGCATTAATCAAAATTTGACAACTTATAGGTTCCCATGGTCTGACTGCTTTTGAAGTGAGGTTCCCTTTTTTTTAAACATGTTGACTTACAAAGTCCCAAATCCCTATTTCACATTCTCTTACAAACATATACACTCTGGTTAGTTTATTTGAGCTTAAACATATACATTCAAATAATACTGACATTCTTAATATTTACTCTTACATTTGCCTTCCCAGAATTCGTATCTAGTCCCGAATTCAACACTCTTTCAGCACACAACATCTGACCCATGTCCTTATGATCTAAGGCGCTCATTTGTACCTGCCTGCTGTTTCAGTTATAGAACAGCAGATACAGACGATGTCCACTTTTCTGTTATGAGGTCTGGGCATGCACTTTAAAACTTATCTAAATAATTGTAAAATAAAACAGACAAATTAAATATTGCGAATCATTACAAGACTTAATCATTTGTGATTTCTTAGCATTTATAGCCCACCCTGTATGGATAATTGAGAATGTTTTTGGGCTTGTTCAAATGCACTCCGATTTAAGATCATTTGTGATGTCCTAACAGTTTATGAGGAAGAAGGCATTAGGAACTTTATTTGTATGTACAAAGGTTTCAAAAACTTTGCTTGTAGGAACTTAGGAAATAACTGTACGTTTAAGTCTGGGATCGTTCTACACGTGTTTTTTAATGAGGTCTCTGGAGCTTTGAGACAGCTGCTGTAATGACCGCAACAACAGTAACCTATTGATATTGTTAATATTATTACTAGAAAAAGCTTTTTCAATAGAAACAAGAAGAATACAGATTGTATGACAAGTGTTAAGTTATATTTCTAATATCAATCAAAATGTTCTGAGTAATATTCATATCCTGAGATGTGCAGCTGTGATCATTATATCTATTACAATGTTTTGCTCATTTGTGTTTTCAATGTGCCACTCATATTTGCTAAATGATTACATATATTATACTGGATTTAGATTTTTTTCAGTATTTGGAGAATACCTAGACCATTTTGTTTTCATTGATGGTACTCAATTATTACTGTAATTTTGCTGATAAAGATCAATGTTTCTGTTTGTGAGTGTACTCACGTCCTTGTTATGTACTGACATCAGTTTCTCCAATGCAAGCAAATAACGAAGCTGCACTGGTATACTCAGTGATAATGGTAACCCGTTTATGTGTCACTCTTTTCTTGATTCAGCTATTCATTTTCAGACCCCATTTATTTCATTATTGGGTTGTGGGTGATCTATTTCTTGATTTTCTTTTACTTCTCACTATTCCCAACATGCACCTTTCCAGACTTAGGTTTCGGAGTCTTGGGCTCTCTGCTCTATGACAATACGTACAGATATAGATTTAAGAGCATGCATTAATCTCCGTTCTTGCCAGGAGGAAGGAAACACTTGGGGGTTATCTTCCCCTTTAAAGGTTAAGAATTGGAATGTCGCAGCCTCATTTAGCGACTCCAGACAATCTTTGAGAAACGGCCGCAGTATTACAAAATTAAATAAGAAAGAAGGAACATTTGTTGCTCTGAAATTGTGTTGCAGTAAGTGATAAAAAATAATGACATGCCCTGTCAAGGAGTACATCAATCTTCTCAGCAAGTGGAGAAAAAAAAAATTAAGGCCAAAAAAAAATAAAATAAAATAAAATAAAGCCTGATGCTGCAAATTGTAATCTGCTCTGTGTGCATACAGTACACACGTCATAAAAGCACACTGCTATCTCTAGAATAATGGTGCATCAGCAGAGATTCGAGTTTTGAACACTTAAAATGATAAGAACAACAGCAACAATCATGGAAATAATAAATCACCTACAGTCAACCTCAACATAAAGAAATTTCAACGCCAGTAAAATCGAGATTAAACTCATCATGTGCTTCTAACTTTTATTTAGCCTGTGCGCCAGTTTTTCAAACCGGTCAGCAGTTTTTAAGAATTTTCTTTTCTGTGACATAAAATACTTGCTCACAAAATGATTCGGTTTAACTTCTCTAACGGAACACAAAGAGCAATTGCTTTCAGCTGTTAAGTGCAATACATACTGTAATAATTAGAATAGGGTGGTGCTGCGTTTAGCAATGCTGTCTCATGGATATACTGTAGTTCTATCCATGTAGCATTTGCTGGTTTTCATGCCACAGCCTATAGAGGTGTTAATTCAGAGTAATTGGTGAGTAAGCATGAATGAGCCCTCACTTTAGATTGGTGCCCTGTCCATGGTGGATCCTGCCACCTTCGATCCTCTGAGACTTTCAGTTGGATTAAGCATGTTTGAAAAAATAATGCTAAGGAGTATAAAAAGGAACACCATGATCACAAATTTTAATTGCACACATTAACTCTTTTAGGGCGGATGTTGACTTTTGTAGACACAAGGGGTTGAGAATGAATATCAGGGGCAGAGGGCGAAAGAAAGCTTTAAATGTTGACAAAACTCGCCATTATGTTATAGGTAGACCCACTTTACTTGGAGGACCGTTAGATTCGTTGACTTGACGTTGAAACTCTGCGGGTGCGTCAGTGTCATAGAGTAAGCAAACTTCTAGAATGAAATTGACATTGTGCGAGACAGCAAAGCAAATGCACAAAGCAAAATACTCTGTGCATATTATTTATGTATTTTTTGTGTATTATTGCTGAATCGGACTCTGACATATCGAACTCTGATTTTCATACAAGTGATCTGGAGATTGAAAACAAAAGTCAGACCGGTCCCCAGCTGATCGTAGTGCTGGACAGACTGACGTGCCAACAAAAACATTTGCCCTGGGAGGACAACACATATGTACATAGATCTGCGGGAGACAAGCTAGCAACTGGACTTCACCAAATGACGTGGCCTGCTGGTGGACACGATGGATTAGCAGCCTCTCAACTACTTTTTTTTTTTTTTACGAGAATGTGTCTTTCAGCTTATGAGGGATGGTACAAACACGTACATAATAAACATATAAATATGCCTACTGTAGGGGCTCCTGGAACATAAAAGAGTGACATTTGCCATAAAAAAGTTTTTATTTTGATTTATGGGTGAAACCATTGTTTTGTGTGCTTCTTAGAAAAATTGAGTTTTTGGAAAAATATTCAGCCCTGGGACAAAAGGAAGCAAAAAATAATTAGCCTTAAAAGATTTCATTGGTTTGAGCATATCCTGTTTCCTTGGGTATTCCGCCCTGCCCACACTTCCTTGAACCATTCTTGTTGTTCTTTTTAGTTTAACATAATCATTAATTAGATCCATTATAAGACACCACAGTTGTCGATTGCTTTAATACCTTTATGAATCCATTGTTGTTGACTGGGGGTACACACTGGTCACAGAGGAAATGTTGGGGCACCAGCTGGGTCACCCTTTTTAATACTTACAGCGTCCAAAACAAAGCAAGCACACGATTTGTGCTTTGAATAATAGCAAAATATAAAGCAGTGCAAAAACAAAAATAAACGAGAAGATCCAAGTTTCTCTAATTTGGTCAGTACTCAGGTGGGAGCTTCAAGAATGAGATGACCCATGTTGGAAATGATTCAGCTTTATAGTGGAGGGATCAGAAGGTGAGAAGTCAGTTACCTTCAGTGGGCAGCTTCTCAGAGCTGTAAGAGAAAAATGAGATGATGCTGTTGTGTCCTGGAGTGGTAGTGCTTACCTCTGATGAGCCCAGAAGGCGGACCTCAGATGCACATGTGTAACATCACCTCCTGATTTATGGACTCAACTGCTTATTCAGCATCAGGATCAGATTAGGAATGGGGTTTGAGAAAGGTAAAAACACACTGGATTGGACACCACAAAGCTCTGGGGCCAGGCACTATCTGTGGACTTTCCATATTCTTCCTTACTACACATGGGCTTTCTTTGAGTTACTCTACGTCACATCTTAAAGACATGTCAGGTGGTTTGAGGATTCTGAGTCATCAGTATGTGAGAGAGTGTGGGTGACAGTGTGTCCCATAAGTGGCATGCTGTCCCTGTTTGTGACGGCATATAATGTGTTGCCCGATGGAGCGTGATATCACACTTGCTAACTTTGACATGAGCAGTCATTTTTATTTGTGTAAGGTGATATGCCCAACAACTAATGTAATGAGTGTAATGAATGTAGAATGTGTAATAGTGAACCCTCTGAGCACATACACTTAATGGCCACTTAATCCATACCCACTTTTTATGTTAGGCAGCGTAGCTCTCAATATAGCCAGTCTTGGATCTGCGTCACCATATTTATGGCATGTAGACATGGTCAAAAGGTTTAGCTGCTGTTATATCTAACATTACAACAGGCAAAATGTGTGATCTGATTAACTTTATCTGTGGTATGATAATTGCTGCCTGACTTTGTGATTCCAGCATCTCAAAAAGAGCTGCGATCTTGGAATTTTCATGCATTTTACAGAGAATGACACCACAAAAAAAAAAAAAAAATTGAGTGTCACTTCTATGGGCATCAAGATCTAGTTAATGTGAGCAGTTGGAAGAGAATGGCCAGAATTGTTCAAGGTAACTCAAAGCCTATAGATATTCAAATAATGGGTTTTATAGCAATGGACATCTCCAAACGTGCATCAGACCTCAAGGCAAATGGCTATAGCAGCAGATAAATCCTGTGAGCTATAAAAGGAAGATGAGGCGACGGTGGTCATGTGATCACTGAATTTAAACGACTGAAAGTTGGATAAGTATCCCCTACTCTGACAAATCTCTAAAATGCACATTCCAGGGTCAGATTTCTTGTAAACAGCTAGAATCCATGGATCCATCATGCTTTGACTGATGATGGTGATAGTTTAATGGGGAATGGTTTGGGGCACAAGTTAAATCTCCTAATACAAATTAAGAATTATATCAATGCCACAGTGTTCCTAATTCCGTGTTGTTGGCCATATATATCCCTTTGTGTGCACAGTCTAGATAAGGGTACCTAACAAATTGGCTGCTGTTTGTGTGACTTTTCTGTTTTAAGAATATTAGTGTAATAATTTAAATGAATTAATTCACTTATTTATTTTTCAAAGCTGGATTATTCTAATTGACAGAAATAGGGGGCTGTAGTCTGTCCCAACAGCATCAAGTGCTAGGCAGGAACTAACCCTAGATGGGATATTTGCTCCTGAACTGATGCAAAACAACAGTTAATATTTTTTATGAGGTCCGGGGACAGAGAAATGAAAATGTTAGACATAAATCAATAAAGAGTCAGAATCAGAAAAACTAAACTGGGCACCAACATCTTAAACTCTAAACAAAACTTGTGGTAAAGAAACTTTCCTAAACTGTTCAGAAAAAATACTGAGCGCCAAACTCTAGACGCTCAACAGAAATAAAATATAACATACAGTACAGTGCTAAAAATTCATCAACCCTGAATTGAAAATAAATCCATTTATACACATTTCAGATTTATCCACAATCTTGGAGAATCAGGAATTGCATGATGGGGACTTTTATATAGGGTGATGATGACATCAAGTGTCACTTCCTGGTGTAACGTGGTTTAAACAAAGGTTCGCAAAAGTTGACGAAATGGTGGACCATAAAACAATTGAGTGCGCTGTAATAACAAAGAGGCTATAGACCTCGAAAAACATCCACAAATAAGGCCTACTCCAGGCAGCCTGACCCTAAAATCCACAGGTTGAATTCATGGTACAAAGGCCTAAATGGGGTCCTGTCTTTCACAGTTCCAAACACTTTTTTACTGTCCAAAAATCTATGAAATACACAAAAATGTCCCTTATATGGAAAGGATGGGAAAATCTACGAGTAAGAAGGACAAGTTCCAGAGTAGAATCTTTATAGTTTAAAATGTTGATTGCTAAAATTGTGAGTGGCACAAAAGGTGGCAAAATGCATAAAATAAGGCAAAGGATTTGTCTAAAAAGACAACCCAGAGCCAACAATTCTCAAGATGTAATCCGATAGGCAAAATCCATAAACCAGAAACAATAATTCAAAACTAGATAGAGAAATACTTAGAAAGACATTCACTTTATGAACTTTATTCAATGAATTACTAAAGTTCCCAGCTTCAGACATAAAGGCTAAGGGCAGTAATTCAGTAGTGACATCAGGGTGGCACATAGTACATGCATGGTTTCAAACATTTGCTTAGAGAGCATCCAAAAAGCTCATGTAAGACAGACATGGGTGCTAACGCTAACAATCTCTCCATTCTTCTCCATTGCTCCGAACATCCATCCATCCATCCATTATCCAACCTGCTATATCCAAACTACACATCTCCCTGGAAATTAGGTTAGCTCCGCCTTTGATGTATGCATCAAGCCCCACCCCTTCCAGTCTCAATCCTATATACTGTACACTCACTGTCCACTGTTCAACTGCTTGTTAATGCAAATATCTAAGTAGCCAATCACATGGCAGCAACTCAATGTATTTAGGCATGCAGACATTATCAAGATGACCTGCTCAAGTTCAAACCAAGAATCAGAATGGAGAAGAAAGGTGATTTAAGTTACTTTGAACGTGGCATGGTTGTTGGATGGTTTCCGAAACTGCTGATCTACTGGGATTTTCATGCACAACCATCTCTAGGGTTTACAGAGACTGGACTGAAAAAGGGAAAATATTCAGTGGGCGGAAGTTCTCTGGGAGAAAATACCTTGTTGATGCCAGATGTCAGAGGAGAATGGCCAGACTGGTTTGAGCTGATCGAAAGGCAACAGTAATTCAACTTGTTACAGCCAAGGTATGCAGAAAAACATCTCTGAACACCTTGAAGTAGATGGGCTACAGCAGCAGGAGACCACACCAGGTGCCACTCATATCAGTTAAGAACAGGTAACTGAGGTTGCAATTTGCATGGGCTCACCAAAAGTGGACAACAGAAGATTGGAAAAAAGTTGCCTTGTCTACTGAGTCTTGATTTCTGCTGCAACATTCAGATGGTAATGTCAGAATTTGGCGTCAACAACATGAAAGCATGGATCCATCCTGCTTTGTATCAACAGTTCAGGCTGGTGTTGGTGGTATATTGGTGTGGTGATATTTTCTTTGCACACTGTGGGCCCCTTGGTACCAAATGAGCATCATTTAAAAGCCACAGCTTACCTGAGTTTCGTTGCTGGCCATAGTCACCCCTTTATGACCACAGTGTACCCATCTTCTAATGGCTACTTCCAGATGGATAACACACCATGTCACAAAGCACAAATCATCTCAAATCGGTTTCTTGAACATGACAATGAGTTCACTGTACTCAAATGGCCTCCACAACCAGCAGATCTCAATTCAATAGAGCACCTTTGGGATGAGATTTGCATCATGAATGTGCAGCTGACAAATCTGCAGCAACTGCATGACGCTATCATGTCAATATGGAAAAAGATTCCTGAGGAATGTTTCCAGCACCATGTTGAATCTATGCAACAAAGAATTATGACAGTTTCAAGGCAAAAGTGGGTCTAACCCGGTACTAGTAAGATGTACCTAATAAAGTGACCAGTGAATGTATGTTGCCTGTCTGCTGGAAGGAGGTCGTCATTTAGACATATGAATATCTTTGAGGCAGAGTTCTTTACTATTAACAATGATTGTATCAGTTGAAATTGCATCAACACCTCTTTCTACTCTTTTACTTAGGCCTCAGTTTCATTTAACAGGTTTTCATGAGGTAGGTGACCCAACCATTTGTATCTGTGTCCATCAAGTCTGTTACAATGGTGTTTAAGCAAAAAGAATAAAAGTAACAAAAATACATAAATATAATAAACATCAGAAAAATAATACTTCACAATAAACAAACAAGACACAGAAAAATTAAAATAAGCATAAGCCGGGGACACACCCTGGCTGAACCATGAAAGGTGGCACCCATGTAAAAACAAAATGGTGGCGCTTACCAATAGAAATAGAGTGCAAATTTATTTTTAATTAATTCAAATCCAAATCAAAAGTAAAAAAATAATTAAATTCTGCATGGTACCAAACTCCTGGCATAACAGCACCACCTGCATCTACGGTGTGCTCAGCTCACCATATGAAATACAGGATTGGGGAAAGGCGAAAGACGCCAGCGTCTGAGTGGGTAGCCTCTATCACCTGTCACATTTAATGGCATGATTGCTGTTACAATGAATAGTATAGGCCATATGATAAAAGTGCAGGTTCAGCCAGTTATCTTATCAACAAGATAGCCATCATGAACAGCAGCATCATGAGCGAGTTGTCTGCATATACTGCTCTGCTTCAAAACAAATGAATTGTGAGTTGTCCCATAGGTTAATCCACAATGTGTGTCTGCCTCATCTTGTCATCGGGAATGACTTGTGTGTTAATGGAATGTCACTGCTTACAGTTAGCAAAAGCAGTGTCAGTCTAGCTAGGTGTCGTCATTACTATAAAGGCTGCTAATTGCCCTGATTATGTTAGGAAACCCGAATGGCTCTTGGAAGCCTAAATTAGTTCCTAATCCAGTCATTATCATGACGAAAAAAATCCTGAATGTCGCTAACAGCTTATTCCTTCCATATATGGCTTTCAAGCACCTGCAAACAAGCTATATTGTGTCAAACCATTTGGCTACAAATAGTTTATTGAGCACCGATAACGTGCAGTGAATACACTTAACATGAACAATCATAGTTTTCATACTCTTGCTCTGTACGTTTAACATTTATTTGCTCAGATGTTGATGCGCTTGCTGCTTCCTGAGCAACTCTTCTTTTCTCCACCCTAGCAGCCCGCTTCTTCTCTTCTTTCATCAGCTTAAGTCAGTGTTTGTGTTGCAATTACTTAGTACTTTTCTTTAATTTTTCACTTAAGATGGCACTTAAGTCTTCAATCTGACTCAAGAATGTTTTAAGATATGAAGAGGTAGGGGAAGTGACAGAGAAGGTGGTAGTTGATGAAAACGGCGCCCGTACGCATGTGCCACAAGGCTGCCCTGCTGGCCGCTGCCGAGAGTTGATTCTACAATAAAATAAAAATAAAAAGGGGAATAACCTTGGAGGTCAATCATCACCCCAAAAGCAGATAGTAGATGTCACGTAGTATATGTGTATCAAATTTCAGGTCAATAGGTCAAATGGTTTGCATGCTACAGGTGATTTAACATCCTGGACAGAAACACGGACAGCCACGGTAGCATATTATATATAAAGATATGACTCAGAGCTTTCTGTATAAAAGGAGCGAATCACATCTGTGTTTTCATTACGCTTTGGTTTCTGATATGCAAAAGTGACAACAGGTAGCCAAAACTGTTGAAAAAACAAAAGTTGCTCGGAGCAAATGCTCAGCATTGGACTTCTTAAAATAGAGCTAAAGTGGAGTGTCTACATCATATTCGTCACTTTTCAGCTTTAATATATTTGCCATGCTAACACACAATTATAATAATGACTCGGTGATATGAATTGTTATACGTGCAAGTTGTCATTTGGCTGGTTTGGCTGCGTTTCCCAGTTTTAACCATGGGTGTCGTCATTTTCCTAGCTTCTTTGAAACGTTGCATACGGGTGGGTCAGAGTTGCTGTAAATATATGCCAGTTCCCACATCAAGTTTTCTTTTTAGAAATTACAATTTTTGTATATGCACATTTTGAGCCTCTTTTTCTGTGTTACTATATTTTATAAATCTGACCCCTTGTTATTGCCCGGGTTTGGTTTTTCAATAAAGTCATAAAATAAATGGATGCCCAGTCCTAGATGAGTTCCTTTCTTTCAACCAGTGCTGCCAAGTCAGACTGTGGCTCACCCCAGCTCCTACGGTCCTGAGCTGGATTATGCAAATATTGATATGAATTTGTTTAATCTGCTTCAGCCCCTTTTCTTCTTTAGGTGTTTATGTGTACTGTATCTGATGCTAGACAGGTATGAACTTAAAAATAAAAGAGTTGCACATTCCCTCTGCTCATTCCAAATAGCTTAGGGGCCCGATTCCCTCCTCCCCCTTTCAGCTCCAGCGTAGGCTGCGTGCCTCAGATCTGCGGCTTGTTTTGTCTTATTGGAAGCAGGTGGGCAACAGTCTTCAAATGGAAAAGGGAAACCATATATTAAAAGCTGCAGAGGTTTCCATTACACCTCAGATGAAAAATGAATCATCTTAGTCATCTCTACAGAGAATGTATGATGACCTTCCATTTAATATCACCACTGAATTTTCCTCACATCTCTAGCGAACGTTATTCTAGCTTTCATAAAGAAAAATGTGCAAATATATCCGTACTGCCGAAGCTTAATAAAATGTGGCTTCTGCATTTTAGAATTCTTTTTTCTTATCAGGTAAATACTTAACCAACCCTTAAATAAAAAAAGGAATAGTTTTACTTATTTTTTTCATCATACTGAGGTAAGAAGTGGTCTTAGGTTTCATAATACTGGACTACAGTTAAGCAATTAAATTAAATAATAAAAAGTAAAATGGCCAGACTTATTGAAATGGAGAACGTTGTATCCATATGTAACGTCTCACGTGTGTTTAACGCCTCTTCAAATGTCAAACAAGTAAGATCAATAGACGCTCCATCTGCAAAGACGAGACCCATTGTAAGAATAAGAAGGGGCTCTGTTCAAGGTAAATGTTAAGAATATTGGAAACTGAAAAACTTAATATAGGCCACTCTCTCAGGTCCATTTAAAAGCAGAAGTGACCTTTAAGCTGTCATTGCTCTCTTCCCTCCAGGCTTGCACTGCCAACCATGTTCTGTTCCGAAGCTGATGGTATTTTGCTGGATGCTCTCTTGCTTAGGGGGGCTTTCAGGGGATATAATTGGCCTCAGGAGTCCTTCGGCTGATCCTGAAATCCATAATTAATTCAGTATTTTGTGCTTTCCGGGGTCCAGGTGTCTCTATCTGTACTTTCTAGGGTGGGTGTATTTCAAAGGTCATGGAAAGATACTGTAAGAGTT
>JANRMT010062803.1:6405818-6461607 GCA_026402145.1 Polypterus bichir lapradei | reverse complement strand
ATATAAATAAATATAAAGGTAAGTAAGAACATAAAATTACATGCCTAGAAACAAACCTGAAGCTCAAATGTGTTAGGCAGCTACTCTGCCAGCTGCCATTAACATCTATCAGTATCTGCAATCTGCTAAAGATTGTACCAACAGTATGAGCACAAGGCAGGAGCTAATTATTTATGGAAGATCAACCCACCACAGTGCACATTCTCATGAAATGCCAGCATAGTAAAATCACATACTAAGGAATGATGGAGAAAAACCAGAGCCAGGCAAACTAAAATAAAAAAACACAAAGACAAAGGAATAGCATGCCAGTCTCACTCAGACAGTAACCAGGTCCCTGAAGCTCAAATCCAGCATGGTTAAATATCAAGTCACCCGGTACAGGTATGCCAACCATTAATATTCTTCTGTCTACTGCTTTATCATAACAAATGGTGCACACTGATGTATATCCACTGAGTACAAGTTAATGATGGCAATTCTGATATCCTGAGGCTATGGTAAAAGTGGGATTTGTATGAGTACAAAATCTTGGACAATATATCAGACATAATAGTCTGGGAACTCCCTAGACAAACTGATGTTGCTTCTAATGACAAACAGCAAGACTTTATTCATATAAACCAAAGAATTTTAATTTTAAATATATTTTGTTGCTATCTGGCAATTAGCATAAACAAAACTGTATTCAGCCATAGTGTTCTTCACAGAGGAATTACTGTACCTTAGTGTGGGTCATAGATCACTCAATGCAAAATCAGGAAATAGTACAAGAATTTAACCAAATATGAAATTACTAAATGAGAAGCATAAAGCATGTGACAAATACATGATGATGATTCAATTGGCCCAAAGGGAACAATGTAAATGACAGCATTGTCATCAATTCTGTAAGAAGATAATAGACTTTGAGAAACCTTAGACTGAAAAAATCTCATTGTTATTAGTGTTGTTGCAAAACCCTTAAAGCTGTTTACAGAATATTAATATCACAGCTCTTCTGAAACACCTGCTGATGTGCACAGCCGACTATGGACAGACACTGGAGGAGAAAGAATGAACTGATGGTGGAAGCTTATGGAGAAAGCTTCTGGGGGCATGATCCACAGGAGGAAAAAAATGGAAAAATGGAGAAGTAGTAGCAGTATTAATAGTAGTATCATCAGTACTAGTAGTAGTAGCAGGTATAATTGTAGCAGTAGTAATATTAATAGTATTAATATCAGCAGCAATAATATTAGTACTGTAGCAGTGGTAGTAGAAGTAATAGTAGTACCAACAGTAACAGGTGTAGCAGTAGTAGCAGTAATAGTCTTAGTTGCATCAGTAGCCACATTAGTATTAGTATTAGCATTTGCAGTAGCAGTAATAGTAGTATCAATTATTATTACCGGCAGTAATAGTAGATGTAGTAGTAGAAATAGCTAGCAATAGTAGTATTAATTATTAGCACCAGCAGTAATAGTAGTTGTAGTAGTAGTAATAGTAGTTGTAGTAGTAGTAATAGTAGCAGTAGTAGTAGTATTAGTACCTGCAGTGCTACTAGTAGTAATATTAATAGCAGGAGTAATGGTAGTAGTAGAAGCTATAACAGTAGTATTAGAACTTGCAGTACTACTAGTAGTAATATTAATAGCAGGAGTAATGGTAGTAGTAGCATCTGTAATAGTAGCAGTAGTAATGTTAGTAGTAATAATATTATTAACAGCAATAATAGTAGTACTGTTGAGGTGGTAGTAGTAGTAGTAATAGTGGTAGTAGTATTAGTAACAGCAGTAATAGTGGTAGCAGTAGTAGCAGCAATAGTAGTAGTAGCATCAGTAGCCGCATTAGTATTAGTGGTAGCAGTAATAGTAGTAGTAGTATTAGCACCTGCAGTATTAGCAGTAGTAATATTAATAGCAGCAGTAATAGTAGTGGTGGTAGTAGCAGCAGTAGTAGATGTAGTAAGATGTGGAGGAGTGATAGTAGTAGTAGTAGTAGTATCGTCATGTATGCAGTGTACAGTGAAGTTTTTACTTGTCTGTCTGAGCAACACATCACCACTTTGCAGTGCCATGATCAAGTTATTTAATAGAGTAACACAAGTGAGCTTACTTGATGAACTGCATTCTGTTAAATTTACCATTTTTACTACCAAGATGTAAACACTATTTGTATATATAGAATATCTTAATTTACTAAACATTTCTAAAAGAAAATAACTTTATATGCTGTATCATATATGTTTTACTATAACTGCTGGCCACTGTTCTTCTTTTTTTGAAACTGAATAAAAGTATTTTTTTATAAAGATTCTTTAAGGGAATTGTCTATCAAGCCAGAGGTTTGATGGTTCCTCTCCCTTGAGGGGCATGTGTGACATATTTTGGAACATTTAAGATATTTCTGAACTATGAAAGACAGTACCCTATTTTAGGTCAGTGAAGGCCGAAGTTTGCATGTGGAGTTTAGGTTCAGTTTGCCTGGGGTGAGGCCTGTTTTTTAGGCAGGCCATTGAAGGTCCGGGCCTGGTTTGTGGATCTTTTGGAGACCTCACACCTAATTCTCTATTTTGTGTACTGCTGTTTTTCAATAGCGACTCCATGCGCCACTATCATAAAAAAAGTGTAGATGAAAGAATAATATAAGATCCCAGTGATTTGATAATCCCTTTCTGATTTTTAGGCATAGGCGTGTGCCCCACCATTAGTGTGTTGCCTATCTGAATGTGTTCCTAATCAGCAGTGTTATCACATAATGGATAGGAGGTGTTCTCAAGCATGGTGCTTCTCTGTCTCTGTAGTGCCTTATTTCATTGACTTTGTGTTTGGGTTTTGGATTTTGTGTTTTTTATTTTTTTGCTTTAATGTGCCACACTAAGGTAAAAAGATTTAACTCCCTCATTTACAGAATTACCTTCTCTGTCCAAATCAGAAGGAGCAACAAATAACATAATACGGGATAAATATTAGGTAACACAGTGTGACATTCTCAAATCCTGTTCCTGCATAGGGTACTGGAGCCTATAACAGGGGCAGCAACTATAAACAGGAAACAGCCCAGGACAAATATTAAATAGCTGGCCATACATTATTCTAAAAGATGTGTTACTTTGAGAGGGCACAATGGCTAGATATTAAACATAACGGCTCCAGGAGCTGTGTTCATATCTCTCTCTGTGTCAAGTGTGCAAACCAGCTCCACCTCTAAGTGAATTTTAGGTGCTGTGGCTTTCCTTCTAGGTTCAGATGTGTAAATTAAATTAATAGGTGACTCTAAACAGGCCCAATATGTGTGAGTACACCCTGTCCAGAGTTAATTCCGGCTGGTGCAAAGTGCTCCCAAGATGAACTCTGACCCTGAACTGGATAAAGAAGTTAGTAAATGGAAGGATGGATGGATGGATGGAAGAAACACAGTAGAAACAGATGTGAAACAAGAGGAAGCAAATTGGCAAGAGTAAGCAAAGCACCATTACAAAACGCAGACGCCAGTAGAATACAATCATCATGAGTATGATGAAAGAAATGATGATGACGATGATAATAATGATTATTATTTCTAAGCACATTTCCATGCCTAAGCTTCAGCACTTTTAAGAAAATCTCATTTCATGCCTTCTGCAATTTCTACAAGAGCAAGGCAGAGATTTTCCTGCTGAGTAGTTCATTGCCATTCACAATAGCACTCAATATCTGGCCGGCCATTGATCCACCATAAAGTCTAATTTATTTCACTGTGGAGGAATGCGGAGACCTGCCTTTGCACGCTCGCTCACTGCCATTAACGACCATTGATTCGCCATAAAACCGACATTCGTTTTACCACTGAGGGATTTGTTAAACTTTACTCAAGCCGACCATTCAGCAACATTTACTAGAAGTAGCGGCCAGTGACTCTCTGTTTTTTCTACTACTGATAGCTGCTGTCAGGCCAGTCGAATGGATTTAATGCTACAATGTTACTATTGGTGGTATAATTAAAGAAGCTTGAAGACCAGCCATCAGCCGACATTTAAAAGCTGCCCCGGCCCCTGTGATTTTTTTTAAATATGATGTGAATTTCATTCTTCCAGATTGGCTAGTGCAGGTGTAGAGCCACAGCAAAAAGGTTTAGTGCAAACACACGGCACTTCGTGACGTGGGCTTCACTGTACTCAAATCCCACAAAAGAGCTGCTGCCACGTGTCTTTTTTCTCCTCTGATGTTTTAATTTGCTTTCTTAGCTCCTTTGAAAAAGAAAAGTGACAAAAACACACACTGGGTTAAATGCCAAGAGGGATTTTCAATGTGTTCCCATTACAAGAATAAACAAGCTAACTACCTAGCATATGAATAATACAAGAAGGAAGCCCACGAGTCCACTGATTTGAATCAGCATTGTGTCTCTGTTTTGAATAACTAATGTTTTCTGTGTTCTTTCTCTTAAAAATATAAACAACAACAAACAAACGAAAAAAAATAAAAAAATCGGCACTCAACTAATAGCACTTATTTTTACCAGCAAGTGGCTCAGACAGGGAGAGCATGTTGGTGCAGTGGTGGGTGCTGCTATCTCATGATCCAGTGTTCTGTAAGTGAATCTCTTGCCTTGGTCATTCTCTGTTTGAAGGTTTGCAAATTCTACGTATTTCTGAGAGGGTTTTCCTTCCACATTTAAAAAGATGTGCGCCTTAGGTTTCTGTAATTATTAAGTGTGTGGGGCCTGTGAAGGATTAATGTGCTCTCTACGGCTGCTTCGTGCCTTGTCCTAATACTGCCATGACAGCCTCTGGCTCCCCTTGACTCGAATTTGGATTATGTGCTTGTTCCATGTACTCTATTTTCCCTTTAACCTCCTAAAAACAAACATAACAGGTTTGCACATAGAATAAGAGTGTGTGTGTGTGTGTTAAGTGCTGGGATGGAATCCACATGACACCCCATGGGAGTCAGACAAGCCCAGGAAAAGGGGATAACAAAGGATACAGGACTGCTGTTCTGTCTAGGCAAGGGATTTAAAAAGAGGCAAGGTAAGAGAAATAGTAATTGGCCATATTCTGCACAAAAAGCTTCTTCAAGTATAAAAACAAAGAAGAGTCTTATTGAGTTAACTGAAATGTCCCAACATGTTTTTGGGTTTCCTAACTCTATTAAAAAATGTCAACTCTAGGTTAAGGATCCGTTACGCATGTGAAGATGGGATCCATCTGAGCAATTTACAAGCCAGTGCCATCATACATAAGAGCAACAGGAGTATTCCACACCATAGAAGTCAACCTTAAGATTAGCAGGCTGGTAGCTTTCTTCTGTGCTTCACTCCAAAAGCTTTAGTCCATAAGATGTTTAAAAGGGGTCTTTACCAAACAGAATGATACAATCCTGAAAGTGTGCCTGGTACAAGTAGTTGGGTGATGTTACCACTCTGCTGTACACTCTTACATATTTGGCTCTTTAATGGCATTTTATGGTTCTTTATTGGGTTGTGTGATTCCACATAGAACTATTACATGGCCAAGCAAAATTTCTATCTAGAAAGGATCCTTTGCATGTGAAGTTGGTTCTTTGCACTTTGAAAAACCACATAAAATTAAGAAAAAAAAATCTTTCATGTTTGATAGGCTACCTAGCAGAACACAAAACAAATTAGAAAAACCAGCTTGTGTGATTGCTTGCAGCAAGAGACCTGATAAAATCATGTTCCACTGGTATTTCACAAATCTGTAACCATCTATTCATGGTTATTCACTGTATGAAGCCTGTTACAGGTTCTTTCTGGAACCTTCATGGGGATGGGTCTTTTGGGAACCAAAACTGGTTCCCCTGTGGTGTCGCTCTGAAGAAACACTGTGACACCTTTATTTTTAAGAGTGTGGAGAGCAAGAGAATCCTCTTGGGCGAAAGAAATACTCATTTGACTCCATGCCTTGCATGCTCATGTTTATGCTCTGTAGGAGGTCTTCAAATAGCAGGGTGGGAAATGTCATTACCCTGTAGGCCAGTGGATTCCAACCTTTTTATGCCTTGCACCCTTAGAAAATGTTTGATTTATGTTTATACCCACTAAAATGTAATATGACATTTGAAAATGAAGAAGTCAAATTTCAAATTTTGCAGCCACAAATTGAACCACATACAGTGCTGTGGGAGAGCAAATTGAACTAAAAAAATAAGCTTTTAACTCAGTGCGTGAAATGTAAATATATATACAGTGGTACCTCGGTATACGTCCTTAATCTGTTCCAGATCCTTTGACTTATACCAAACAGGACGTATACCAAACAAATTTTTCCCATAAGAAATAATGGGAAAATGATTAATCCGTTCCCATGAAAAAAAATCCTATTGTTATTTGCATATTACTGTATACATTGATGGGGTTGTATAAAATAATTTAAACACTGCCTAATACTAAAATACATAAATACAAAAGCAATTTGATAAAATAAATGAAAATTTAAGCTCACTTTACTTTTTAATAACGTCTTTGTTTTTCCACAATCATAGATACCGTCATTCTCGGGATACGGTATGCAGCAGCCAAGTCCCGGATACGCATGCCACCTTCATACTTTCCAACAATCAATTTTAAATTTACGCAAAAAAACACAAAATCACGTGAAAATTCATAGAGAGTTATAGTGCGTACTGACGTTCATGGGCAGTTGTGGCTTTGCCTCGACAGAGGTAAACAAGGGTAGCGCGCAGGTTAAACACTGAATGCTAGCAACTGTAATGCTGACACTCGTGGGCAGTCGTGGCTTTGTCTCGAGAGAGGTAAACAAGGGTAGCGCGCGGTGTTCTAGCACGCGAGTCGTATTCCAAACAAAGGTCGTATACCAAGCAAAATTTTTCACGTCCAAACAGGACGTATACCAAGTTGGACTTATTCCAAAGCGAACGTATACCAAGGTACCACTGTATATAAAATCCTAAGCATAAAAGTGCAACGATTTTGTGCAACGATTTTATATGACGTTTTTATGTCACATTTTTTGTCACACTTTAAATCGGCCTTATTTTAAAACCTACATATATATGTTTGTTATCATTATTTTCAGAATTTATCAAACTTTAATGTGATGTTGTTAGATTTTCAGATTCTTATTCCGTTTTTAAATTATAAACTAAAAATATCAAGAACTCACATCCCACGAGACAAGAATTTATGGCAAGAGTTTTAACCATACCCGGGGCCAGAAATAAAAGACAAAGAGCAGGACAGCTGCTGTACAGGCTTTTAAATGTTTGAAGTGCCACGTGAGATGCAAATCACGAGGCACGGCAGCAGCAGCAAGCCAGCAGCCGATTGAACAAAGTCAGAGGTAACAATAAAAACTGTATTTGTTTCCCATTGTGTCACCGTTTAAGAGGGGGTATCAGAGGGGTGACCACGTCTCCTTGGGATGCGTTCAGCTCCCCTCTTCACAACACAAGCAACTGAGACACGAAGTGGCTGGCGTGTAGCGCAGGCTGGGGGGGGGGTTGTCGAGCAAAGCGAGCAGGTAGCAACCCCCTAGTGTAAATATAAATTGAGCAATTTACCTTTATAAATCTCAATAATCTATCCTGTAAAGCAACAAGCGCCACAAGGACAGGACACATGATCGACTATCGAGAAGTTTGTGGGGTTGGAGAATCCCGTCAAGCAAAAGGTTCCAATGCAGCACTAAGCAATGAAACACAGTCGATGAACTTTATCCCCCAATAACATATGCACTGCAGTTCAAAAACTGATTGCTGCCCTACTGCCACGGCTGCTAGCAGGAGAGATGGGCTGAGTGTAAACAGCAGGTGTTCCATAAAATTCAGTTCCTCTTGTCAAAGGGCAAAATGTTGATCAATCTTCAAAATCAGTGACGTTTCATGATCAGAGCTTGCACAGAAATCAATATTAGACCTCGCCCTTCTCTATGGATTATTGCAAGGTCCAAGTTCCATTTCTTCAAAGATGTTATTCGCCTTTATGAATGCGAAGAAGCGAAGAAGCCTTGAGAATGCGCATTTCAGCAGCTCACTCACAGGTGATTATTGTGTGTGCAATATATGACTTACAAATGACAAGACACTGCAAGACATAGATTGCACCACAATAAAATCGGACTACACATCTCATTGTGACATGGTGCACAGTTGGGAACCCCTTCTGTAGAGAAATGATCTGGAGTCATTGCTCAGGCAGTGCTCACTCATGTGTGATTATACACACTTGCGTATGTGATGCTTTCATGCTAACACACGTCCACGTGATTAGACATGTGATGCTAGCTCACGACACTTGGACACCAGGCCATTGTAGAATCCAGCTGCCCCAACACCCTGTTAGGATACTTTACACAGGTGTTTCTTGTTTTTTGTCAGATATCTCCATTGAAATGAAACAGAGTGGTAGTAAACACATAGACACAAACAAGTATGCATACAGAGGGCTTCAGGCACTCAGTGTACACAGTGGAGACTCAGTAGCCCTGACCTCTAAATCAGCAGCCCCCTCCTCAACCATTATGGATTACCAATAATGAAACAAATGTGTGAGCACACCCTCAACATTAACTACTTCAGCGGTATTAATTTTGGTAAACCTGAATTACACACAATGTATGTACACACACGAACATGTTCATGTTCGGGGTCAGGGTGGACGTGAAGTTTATTGTCCCTGAGAAATTCAATAGGTTTTGTTTAATATAGTTCAATAACTGAAAATATTAGGCAATCAACAGAGAAAACTATGCAGTAAAAGTAAAGAATATAATATTCTCCAGACTAATTCATCCAGTACAAGGGATACCTATGAGCAGTGCTGGGGAAACGTTACTTTTTAAAGTTAGGTACATTACTCATTACTCACAGAAAAAGTAACTAAGCATTGTCACACACGTGCGCTTCGGAAGCAATATATGGGGCCACTCCCCAACACTTTTTGAGTTGTTTACTCAATTTATTTATTACAGCATATAGTTATTCATTACAAATAGCACGACTCAAGGCCGTCTCATCCTATGAGTATAATGGGCACTGGCCGGGGGCCCCAGGAGCACAGGGGCTCACAGTGTTATTGATGGCTACGCACATTTCTGCCTAAATAAAAAATAGGGGCCCCCCAGTGCACTACTTTGCTGGGGGGCCTATGATGCTATTAAGATGGCCGTGAGCTCTGTGTTACCTGTGTGTTACTTTTTTTTCTTTTGTATGAAAAACAGCACATTTCATTGGCCAAGATCTGCTACTAAATCCTAATACCAGAGCCAGCTTGTGTAAATGTTGTTGTATGCTAAAAGATTGTGCCTTCATATGCTGAAAAAAATTACATTGCCGGAGGATGAGTTAGACATAGTATGACCTGGCATTCCATCACACAAATAAGCAGCTTCAGTGCCGATAAAAATGGGAAATCTGCAAAAAGAATTCCAAAAAGGGCAGCAACGGCAAACAACCACAATACCTACAGTAAAAGAGTGATAGAAAGGTGCAATGATCCATTGGCACTTGGCGCCGATAGCCACAGAAATGGACCGCTACAGTATGAAACAAGACAATCGCAATGACTGTGCCTTTGTGATGACACTTTAAAGCAGCACACTGCATTACAATTTCTGAACAGCCATGCTGTGTAAAATTTAAATTTGTCTGGAGACCTCTCACTAGTGGTGTGGATCTGTTGATGGCGGTCAGGCCCCCACTGTCCCCCCTTTAATATCTGCTCATGGCTGCGCACAATGTGTTAGGAATATCAAACTAGTAAATATATCTAGCGGATGCTTCCACCTGTGGCTGCTGAAAGGGAGTGCAAAGCTAACGCTAAGCTAACTGGCAAACAGAGTGCAATGGACATGCGCAGAGTACAAAATCCAGACTTAAAATGGCCAATAAACAGGTAACTCATGAAGAACAAGTCTATGTCTGTTAAACTGGCATCTCAGAGACCAATAACCAGAATAAAGGGACAGTATACATGGTATTTGTGAAACCAGGTTTTTGTGAATAAACAGGTAATTAAAGCACACATAAACACAATTTGAATTTGTGCCAGAATCCTTGTTTGATTTATTTACGGTTTAATGATTGTTTGTTTTCTTCTTTAACAAAGGATTTGATTATTCAAATGGAATATTCTTTTAACTCGCAAATTATTTACTGAGTGGTTAAATCTTTATTTAGAATAAGGATAATAATCGGCGGCAAGGTGGTGCAGTGGTAGTGCTGCTGCCTGACAGTTAAGGGGCCCGGGTTTGCTTCCCGGGTCCTCTCTGCGTAGAGTTTGCATGTTCTCCCCATGTCTGCATGGGTTTCCTGCTGTTGCTCCAGTTTCCTCCCACAGTCCAAAGACATGCAGGTTAGGTGCATTGGCAATCCTAAATTGTCCCTAGTGTGTGCTTGGGGTGTGTGTGTTTGTGCCCTGCGGTGGGCTGGTGCACTGCCCGGGGTTTGTTTCCTGCCTTGCACCCTGTGTTGGCTGGGATTGGCTCCAGCAGACCCCTGTGACCCTGTAGTTAGGATATAGCGGGTTGGATATTGGATGGATGAATGGATAATAATGAGACATGTGTCAACACTCAAAGAATGAGCAAACGTCTTACTTTTTTAAAAAGAAACTAGAAACCAGACAATCACCCAGTGAGAGGGTCTTCTTCTTCTCTATCTGTAAATGACTTAAGCCTGCTGTGAGTCAGCCTATGGAGAGGCTCTGCAACTAAGAAATAAGCCACCTGGACAGAGAAAAATGTTCATCTTAAAACTGCTGCAGCCACAAGAGTCCAGAGCAGCTGTATACTTTATGTAGTACTTGTGTTTGCACTTATTGTAGCTTACAATGAATAGAAAAACAGTTTACCTTCAGTGTTAATCTGTCTGTCATTACTTTCCACGTAAGTAGAAGCGAGAGGAGATGGCTTCAATAGAGTCTGTACATAGTATAGTCTTGGGTGAAATGGCAGCATTTGTGCAATAGTGTACTTTAGTGGCTGAAGGACCAACTGCTTACTGGACACATCATGGCCTACAGTCCTTGAGTCCGGCAATCAGAAACACAAACTTACAGATTTAATAGTCAGTGCAGAGTGTAATCTTGGGTGAAACAGCACTATATGTAAAGATGTACCTGTGGTTGAAGTCCCCGACTGCCTTGTGTGCCTGCTATGGCTGACAATTCTCAAGTCCAGTCCAGATGAAAGCACTCTGTTTTATTACAGTTTGGGAGCATACACTCATACAGAGCAAAGAACCTAACGTTTAGGGTTGGTGTGTAAAGCAAAGCATTTTACTTAATATTACAATGCTGAACAGTATCCCAAAGAGATTTACAGGTACAGAGCCATAGTGCAATTATATCAGACAATAAACTTTACAAATACAGCTCAGGAATGTTGACTCGCTTGAAGTCACAGTCTGTCAGGTACTGGTTTGAGCTATATTACTTCATATATACTGTATTCTGCTCTGTATCTCTAATGCATTATTATATTGTATTGAGGATTATTGTGTTCTGTTCTGTGTATTGTACTGTATTTACCCCCTTTTTTGACACCCACTGCACACCCAACCTGCCTAGAAACGGGTCTCGCTTTGAACTGCCTTTCCCAAGGTTTCTTCCATTTGTTTCCCCTAAAAGGGTTTTTTTGGGAGTTTTTACTTTTCTTCTTAGAGAGTCAAGGCTGGGGGGGCTGTCAAAAGGCAGGGCCTGTTAAAACCCATTGTGGCACTCCTTGTGTGATTTTGGGCTATACAACAAATAAATTGTATTGTATTATATTGTATTGTATTGCATTGTATATAGTTACTTTATGCAGTAAACAACAAGCCAATCAGTTTACACATATGAAGCAACAATGTCACTATATAAATATTTTTGATTTTTAAGGCTGCATAAGGGTAGAATATTCTCACCCTTTTGTGACCACCAGCACTGCAATGAAAGAAGTTAACTTAGGCAAAGGGAAATGCAGGTAACAAGTGCTTATCTACACGTTCATCTAAAACCGACAGAATTTAGTGTGAACAGCAGATTTATGAAAACAATCTCAGCTCACACAGAAATTGCAAATCTTTATCTTTTTCAGTCAATGAGAAAAAGCTAATTCCCAATGCTTTTATTCCATCATTTATCCCTTTTTATTATTTTCTTTTATTATTATGCTTCTTTAAGCATATCTTTCCTCCCCTTTTTCATAGTTTGGGATTAAGAGTCAAGATTGATTTCTAATGCTAATATTAACCTTAAGCCATCTCTCCTTAGTGCTATTGACCTGTGATGAGTCTCATCATTACAGTCGATTAGTTCTGGGCAAACAGAGTGTTCCTGTAGCACTCACTGAGAAATTATCATAGGGCTAGTAACACTTATGTCTGGAAAGATGGCTCTTATCTCACCTCACGTATCCATTCTGCTGGGGTAATGGGTCATAGCTTATTTTAAAAGAAATGCTCAGCCTAATAGTTTGACTTTTGGGAATGCTTACCTGAAAGATCTCTGCCAACACCTAGGGCAAGTCCATCTTTAATCCAGAGCACAATACCATGATATCCTGGAATGGAGCAGGGCAGAGTTACAGGCTGACCAGCCACCACCACCAAGTCCTGAGGCTGCTGGGAGAACATGGCCACCACACCTGAAGGGAAAGAAGAGATGAGATAAATGTCAACAGGAATGGAGAGACTTCAAAAGTAAGCAAGGGTTGAACAGGAAGAGAGGTAATTTTGAAAATGACTTGGTGTTACTTGATTATACTACTTTATTGTAAATATTTTATTAATAGATAGATAGATAGATAGATAGATAGATAGATAGATAGATAGATAGATAGATAGATAGATAGATAGATAGATAGATAGATAGATAGAATAAAATGCATTGCCTCAAGCACCAAGAAAACTCTTTCATTCATCTTCAAAACTCTTTCCTTTTACTTTCTCTCCCTCTACTCTGCATGCAGAAACTCTCAAAGTGAGCCTTGTCCTAACTAACACCTTAACAATAAGCAAAGGGTCAATGGCATAGAATGGCTTTTAAAATTTACTGTGAGATTATTTTCAGGGCAACAGGTGAAACTACTTCTGAAGTCAGCATATTTGGTTATGTTCATAGTAACTTTTAATGCTATTCATACAGGTATATATATATATATATATATATATATATATATATGAGCACTGGGCACAAGGTAGACGCCAAATCCGGGATGGTCAATTGAGGACCTACTCCCTCATACATATGCACAGGGCAATTGTAGAGTCACCAGTAAACCTAAACTGCACATGTTTGAGAAGTGGAAGCAAACCAGAGCAGAGGTAGAACACAGATACTCCACACTAACAATATTCATGCATAGGACTCAAATCCAGGACTCTTCTTTTATTAATCAGCAGGGCTGCCCACTGCCTCAACCTATTTGCTTGCATATGTCACAGCTTGTCCCTTAGGCCTAACTGTTTGTGCAATTATTTAAATTTATCAAATTTACTTATTTTTGCAGACCTTTTCATTAAATATCCCATGTGTCCTAATAACAACAGCTTTACTTTGTAACATAAGCAAATCGCAATGCTTTAGCATTTGGAAAGAATTGCAGAAATGTTAGGTAGCCATTACTTTAATATAGCCTCAGAAATGAATGTGTCTCCTGCCAAGAGTCCGCGTGCACCTTAAAGAACCACTCGGTGCATTAGAGCGAGCAGTCAGAGCCAGTCTGTCGCAGCAGTCTCAGAGGCTTCCATGTAAAGGATGCTTATTTGCATGTCATGCAGGGTTTCACGGAGATTACAAAGAATTATGATGGTGTTTAGAAAGTGATCCACAGCTGGTTTTGTAAAGGGTTTTTAAAAGTGCATGCTAATCCATTCAAATGAAGTGCTGGCAGACCCTCATCAGATTTTCACTTGATAATGTATGGATGTGACTGCTGCGGGGGCTCCCGCTGTTGCTGTCTAGCGATCAGTGCTGAGAGAAGGGCAGCGGGTGGGGATAAAGATGTGCAGTAAATCCATTTCAGCTACACACGAAAAATCAGTTTCAATTCACAATTCATGTTAGTGAGAATAAAAAGCCCCGTGAAATGGGAGATGTACTTGTTCAAAGGCAATTTTGATTACCCAGCAATATTCACCCATTATCTCCACTCAATGATGAAAATAAAATCTTCAGCTGCAATTTCTCTGTTCTGTTTTTTGATCTGGACTTATTATTTGTTGATTTAATTGGCTTAATGATTTTTAATTGATGTATTTGTCTATATTTCCAGGATGGCACTGTGATTAGTGCTGCTGTCTAACAGATTTATTTGCCAACTCGGTTCATATACTGTGCCTTGTTGTTGTCTCTGTTGGACTCACATGTTCTCCCCTTGTCAGTGTGTGTTTTTTTACCAGTTTGCTGGTTTTCTCCTAAATGCATTTAGACATGTGAATGTTAAATTGATCCCATGTGGTGAGTGCATAAGTGGATCCAGCAATGGACTGCCACCTTCTCCAGTGTTGGTTCATGCCTTGTGCCCAGGACTACTAGGATAGGTTTTGCCTCCAATGAACTTGAATTAAGTTAAAAGGACTTAAGAATGTTATAGTTCCTTTCATTATCCATTTATCTATTATATAGTGCTTTTCATATCTATCTATCTATCTATCTATCTATCTATCTATCTATCTATCTATCTATCTATCTATCTATCTATTATATAGTGCATTTTGTTTTCTATCTATCTATCTATCTATCTATCTATCTATCTATCTATCTATCTATCTATCTATCTATCTATCTATCTATCTATCTATCTATCTATCTATCTATCTATCTAACATAGGAAGTGATTGAACTTGAACTTATCTGCAGATCTCTGGACCTGAGAAGCTGAAGAACTAATCACTGGGTTAACAATCAGTCCAAGACAGTTACAGAGAGAGTTAAGAAAATAAAATAACAGTTACAAGACTAGAATATTCTGGCCACCATGGGAAGAGAAGCATATATGTAGTTGTGTCGCTTATAGGGCAAATGTTATAAACAATACTAACTCATTCTTGCTTATCATGGAGCTTTAAAGTATTGTCATGTTACATGTTGGTTGGACATGCAAATAAGCATGTCACTGTACTTTATCCATATACTACTACTACTACTACTACTAAGAAGATCTCATTTTTGTTAGTACCACTGTTGCAGAAACACTAAATATGAAGAGACCATTCTTGCAGTTTGTTAGCATACATATCTCTGGATGCCTCAAAGTGTGTTTGCTTTTTTCTTATGAGAATGATCCAGAAGTCAGTGACCACATGACCACAGCTCAGGAGGTCAATATGACATCCAGCAAGAATCCACAAGAGAATGAGCTAGGACCATCCGATTAAAGGGTGATCAAAAGAAAGACCTCTGCCCACATCGTATCCAGCTGACCCGAGTCCACACAAAGAAACAACAGAAAGTGAGACTTCCCATTGAAAAGAAGACTTTGAATTGTTCTGCATGAGCATTATTAACTTTTAATAAGCCTTATAGGTTGTCATCAGTGTAGTGGAACAAAATAAATCTCTTTGGTTTTGTTTTAATAATGTATTGGGTGTGGCATAATTTTCTGCTAGTAACACTATACAATACATAACACAACAATATAAAATTTAAACAATCACAAAAAATAATAAATATCCAGAAATACATAATAGTTCAAGTTAAAAATATAACTAATTTGTATAAACACATAGCATGTACCAAACAGAAGATGTGTCCAGCAGACAATACAGGTGACTGACCTGCAAAATGGCAGTTGGGAGTGCAATCTGAATGTAGTACAGGTGATCCTGTAATTGAGTGTTGGTCAATGGTCAGGCAGAAGACTGGATGGGAGTTGACAGTTAGATGGCAGGTGTAGAAATTACTTGAGATTTTGCTGTGCTGGAACTGAATGCTACAGTATCACTTGCAGGAAGACAAGGGGGCACACAGTTTGTTTGTGGTGTATTCTTCAGATGTGTTTTGTCACAAACTCCTAGTGTTGATGGGTGTATAGCTCCAGTGATAAGCTCTACTACTTTTGTAGTATTGGGCATCAGGCAGGAACCTGCTCAAATGATTACCTGAATCATTTTCAGTAGCAATGCTGGATATTTCATTACAACTGTTTTTTGTAAAAGGAACCTTAGACAGAAAACTGGCATGCAGACTGATTGAATTGTTGTTATTTACAGTAATTGTTCATTCATCCAGTGAATGCAGGTTCCACTTTGAAGAACTGCTGAAACTTCATATGGTGCAATTCTGTCTCAGGGCACACTCACATATGCTGTCATCAGCTAACCTAACCTGCATGTCTTGGTCAAAAGAAAAAAAAAACATTTGGACATGGGGAGAACATACAGACTCTGCACAGACACCAGCCAGGATGCGAAATCTGAAACCGGGAGACAGCAGAAATTATCCCAGAATTACTTCATAACACTAACAAGCACAATAAACAATTCAAACTATTGCATCAAACTGCAAATTGTCTTATAGTGTTGGTTGTAAAAGAAGCTATTTAATATTCTTCTTCTTTCGGCTGCTCCCATTAGGGGTTGCCACAGCAGATCATCTTTTTCCATATCTTCCTGTCCTCTTCATCTTGTTCTGTTACACCCATCAGCGGCATGTCCCCTCTTACCACATCCATAAACCTTCTCTTAGACCTTCCACATTTCCTCTTGCCTGGCAGCTCCATCCTTAACATCCTTCTCCCAATATACCCATCATCTCTCCACTGCACATGTCCAAACCAACGCAATCTCGCCTCTCTGACTTTGTCTCCAAAACGTCCAACTTGAGTTGACCTTCTAATGTACTCATTTCTAATCCTTTCCATCCTCGTTCTACTCAATGCAAATCTTATCATCTTTAACTCTGCTACCTCCAGCTCTGTCTCCTGCTTTCTGGTCAGTGCCACGTCTTCAACCCATATAACATATCTGGTCTCACTACCGACCTGTAGACCTTCCCTTTCACTCTTGCTGATACTCATTTGTCACAAATTACTCCTGACACTCTTCTCCATCCATTCCACCCTGTTTGAACTCTCCTTTTCACTTCTCTTCCACAATCTCCATTGCTCTGTACTGTTCAGCCCAAGTATTTAAACTCATCCACCATTGCCAATTCTACTCCCTGCATCCTCACCATTCCACTGACCTCCCTCTCATTTACACACATGTATTCTGTCTTGTTTCTACTGACCATCATTCCTCTCCTCTCCAGAGCATTTCTCCACCTCTCCAGGGTCTCCTCAACCTGCTCCCTACTCTTGCTGCAGATCATAATGTCATCAGCAAACATCACAGTCCACATGGACTTCTATCTAATTCCATCTGTCAACCTGTCCATCAACATTGCAAATAAGAAAGGGCTCAGACCCAATCCCTGATGTAATTCCACCTCCACATTGAATGCATCCGTCACTCCTACCCAGGGCCGTTTGAAGGAATTTGGGGGCCCCAAGCAAAATGACTTCGTGACTGCCGAGGAAGTTTTGTATTTTGCCGGCAGCAGAGATCGCGTGGTTGGCTGGCTGCTGTCAGTGAGGGGGGCCCCCTTGAGGGGGATCCCGATAACAGTGTCATTGCACTTTACTGCATTCACTATCAATGGGGCGCTCACACAGTTTGTCGCTGCATTTTATTCTTAACCAGTCGTTGTCTTGGGGCCCCAGGCCAGCTCGGGGCCCCAAGCAATTGCTTGGTTTGCCTGCCTTGTCGCGACGGGCCTGCTCCTACCGCAGATTTCACCACTGTCACACTTCCCTCGTACATATCCTGTACAACTCTTACATACTTCTCTGCCACTCCCGACTTCCTCATACAATACTATAGTTCTTCTCGAGGCACCGTGTCATATGCTTTCCCCAGGACCACAAAGATGCAATGCAATTCCTTCTGGCCTTCTCTATACTTCTCCATCAACATCCTCAGAGCAAACATTGCATCTATGGTTCTATTTCTTGGCATGAAACTAACTATTTACTATTTAAGTGACTATTTAATATAAAGCTTGACTAATTGAGTAAGCGATTAATCTTTACTTCAATAAAGTACAGTGCTTAATTCTCTAAAGTACTTGTTTATGATTGCACAACGTTAAATAAATACAAACTTACCGATTAACATGGCATCATTAGACACATTGTAAATGTAGACTACAGATTAAATACCTGTAGGTGCTAAACAAAGTAAGGATTTGTGAACTACCTGGTCGAGCTCAGTCACAATAACACAATAACTTACACAAACGTGAAATAAAATGTTTTTTGATTGACAGTTCTGTGAATGTCTTGATAAAATGCTTTTTAGTGCTTCCATCTGTTTTTACATGTGTTCTCATATAAAGCGAAAAGCACCTGCTGTGATGGCCATGTCTGTCTATCTGACTGTCCATCTGTTTGTCTGCATGAAACAACTTGGCACCCAGTGCACTGAGTTTGTTGAAATTTGGCACACTTATCTTTAACTGCTGGGAAAGTTCCATTTTCATTGAAAGAGGGTATCTCAAATATAGCATGCTGTAAATTGTTGTGAAAATTCAAAGTCTTCCATTGAAAAGAATTTAGCGAATTTTCAAACTTATGTATCTTAAAACTGAGAAACATTCTGTGCGACTTCAATTACAGATTAGTCTCTGGTTTTTTTTTTTAAATTACCTTGAGAGTGGTTATGTCTGCTTGTACATTTTCTATAATTTCTCCTTTTGCTTGTCCGACAGCCGCTCCTGATGACAAATTGGATCCCTAACACAAGTTAGTCAAATGCCAGAAGAGGCACATGAAAGCCACTTCTCCTGTTGCTTGAGATAAGCTAACTGCAAAAAACAAAAAGTGACTTATCTAGAAATGAATATAAGAGGACAGGACAGCATTGCGTTGAAAGCATACAATGATCAACTATGTACTCAGAATTTTAGTAACTAAAACCACCTTCAAGGCTGCATTATCTCTACATCATAATAATTCAGTATTTCTCGCACACCATAATTCACTCTTCCATTCTGATTCCACTCAGTCCAAATCAGACCTGCTCTCCATCAAGGTCCAAAGCAGACAGCGATTTTGTCTTTACACTTCATCAGGGATCTTAAGTCTTCATCAGGTGTGACTTCCAAAAATGTTATGTGTAAAAAGGTTGAGCTACAATTAGTCAGAGATCTTTAACAAGGAAAAATCTAAAAAAAGGATGTCAATCGATAGCATTTTGACATCCCTTGAATTGGAATCTGCTGTCTGTGAAAGCTATTCAGCCACCACAAGCGTTTCTGGGCTACAGTTTTAACTACATGATATGATAAAGTACTGTTAAAAACCACATATGTAATGTAGTCTACGAATGCACATAATTGCATTACATTATCACTGTTATTTTTGAATATGACTCATTGTTACAAAAATATTTAATTAAGAAAAATGTGATATATGCAATGAACTAAATACAAAAACTGAAAAGGTTCCAACTTTCAAATCAGTTAACTAAGTCTGTAAGAGTGAGTATCCTTTAAATTAATGTTAATGGTTAATTTACCGTAGTTTGTGTTTATATTTCACGCTCAGAGTGCATACGTGGACACATCATGGCTGACACACGTTCCCAGTGTTCATTTGATGCGTCCTCTGAGCACATCCTCAGAAATTACCGCAACATGTGCGCAAGCAAAAAGTTGTGGGGGGGGGGGGGAGCAGTGTGTTCAAGTTGGAATGCGACATCAGAGTCTCTGTTTATTATCTACATGTGCCAGAAAGCCGCTCTGAGGATCCTATGGGATCGATGTGCTAACTTCGATGTTTGATGAATGGTTTGATGTGGTGAAGCAAAATGCCGACATACAAATGCATTCGTGGTGCTTTTATATAGTGTCGCATACTCCCCTTCGTAATGACACGATGCATTTTAAAAATCTCACGTACAATCATCTGTGCAGTCTTTTTTTTTTTTTGCACCTTCACAACAGCAACAGAATGTACAGCACTGTATTTGAGCCACAGAGAAAAAACATAAGGACACAGTGAAGAGGTATATTTTGTGCTTTAATCTCAAAATGTCCAGTTTAATCTCGTAGTTTACTTTATCATTAAAGTAGACCGTCGGAAATGTCATCTTAAAACCGACCCAGTTGTTAATCACTACAAGCTTTTGGGGCTTCCTCCTGAACTGACAGCAGCGACAAGCAGCAATCGCCACACAGAACACATTAAATTTATGATATTACAACTCACACATTTAGAATCCTTAGATTTATACTTGATATCACTTTCGTGATGAAATGCATTACAAGTACAGTATGTATGTTACATTTTACTGATAAATCGTTAATTCCGTTTAAATAACGAACACTGTTAATAATTATACACATGGGGGTGACACGGTGGCGGAGGGGTATTGCTGCTGTCTCGTAGGGACTCACGTTGCTGGTGTTCCCTGCCTGGAGTTTACATGTTTTCCTGCTGGGTTTCCACAGTGTGCTCTGGTTTCCTTCCAAAGATATGCAGATTTGGGGATTTGGTGACACTAAAATGACGCTAGTGTATGTGAGTGCTTGGGTTCACCTTGCGATGAGCTGATGCCACGTCTAGGGAATGTTTCTGCCTCGTGCCCAATGCTAGCTGGAATGGGCGCATCCCTGGATTGATGGATTTAATCATTAAACATCCTTTTCAGAGGCAAGGTGTCCATGGAATTTAATGGATGTTTCAGGCAATTCACAACACAGCGAAGCCGAACGTTTTCTGATATCTCGCACTGCCATCTGGTGGAATCTTCCAGATTTACGTAAAGTATGCGTGCAAGTATGAACAGTTAAACGCTTGTTGCATGAAGTATAAACCTGCCCTTAGTCAGATACACATTTAGGGCATATAGTTTTCTGACCATTATGCACGTAAGTCAAATGTAGGTCCTAGTGTAGGTGATAACAGATAGAAACCATAAGAAATGCAACTTACATACATGCTATAAACAGGAAGTTTCCCTTTTTCCCTTTTATTGTGTATTGTCAACCTTTTTCCTTATTTTTACATTAAATGTCTGCTTTGAATCTTGAATCTTTATAGCAAAGACACTTGGACGGTGGAGCTGTTTTTATACAATGAATCCTACTACTGCTCAAATGCCTTTCTGGTAGCTCCATTTGAAGTATTTTGAACTATTTGGCTGTGGTGGGCTGGCGCCCTGCCTGGGGTTTGTTTCCTGCCTTGCGCCCTGTGTTGGCTGGGATTGGCTCCAGCAGACCCCCATGATCCTGTAGTTAGGATATAGCGGGTTGGATAATGGATGGATAGATGGATTGACTATTTGGAAACCCTCGACAAACGCAGTTTACAAAGTCATCAAACACATCTGAATGTTAAGCTACGTCCGCATTTTCTTGATCCAGTTCAGGGTCCCAAAGGCTGCAGCACACCAAGCCTGCTGATCATCTCTTAGTCCATCAGTAGTCTCACCTTGCCTTACAGGGCCACAGGCAACTGGAGCTTATTGTGTCAAGCAGGAGCCAAACCTGGCCAGGATATCACAGAGCACACTCTCTTATACAGAAACAGTTTAGTGTGGCCACCTAACCAAACACATACATCTTTGGGAAGTACCTGGAGATGGAGCACCAGGCCATAAAAGAAGATGGATTTATTTTGAAGTGCAATAGCCTGAAAATTATTTTTTGATAGCGCTGACTGTAATGGGAACTATATAAAAATGATTGAATTATTAATTCATTACTTTTCAATTTTGATGCTGTAGGGCATTTATTTAAAAAGAAGACACTGAAAAGAAGCCAACAGAGTGTGAAATCAGCGCTCAGCACTGGCACCGCTTTGTACAGTACTGGAACAATGTTTGCCATCAAGAGTTGTGTCTCTCCTCGAACGCTCGCTGAGTGTTTGCTCAGACTTGCGTGGCAGCTAAGCTCATTAAAGTCTATTACATGGAACAAACGATCCGTGCACGCCGAGTGTTTTGGGTGTGCGCAAGATACTGAGCAATTGTGTGTACGGGGGAAGGGAGGGAGTCAGGGGGCTTGAATTAAAATCAAAATTATTAAGATGATCTCGTTCAGTTTTTAATTATTTTCATTTCCAGATTCATTTGCATTTTTTGTGGAATAAATTATCCTCCTCCTTCAATCCCCCGTTGCAGTAACAAATTAGTCAGATTTTGATTATTTTCTCGGAGATTCTTATATTCTCTTCTCTCCCCTCCCTGCTGTGCCAGGTCTTCCACTCTCCTGTGATTATTGCTACACCACTACGTGTAATTATTCTGATTATTGCCAAGGGCTAATTATAAAGAGAAATAGAAGTTTCTTCAAGTGCTTATACAAATAGTAACACTTCCCATTATTGATAATGATTCTAAATGTTAAAAATAAAAAAATACATATTCACTACTGGTCAAAGGTTTTAGAACACTTCAATTTTTCAAGTATTTCATCATATTTAATCAGCTGAAATGTAATGAATGACCTAAAATAGTGAATAGGAAAGCAGAAAACTGTCAAAGGTTTAAATTGAAAGTTTAGGTTAGCAAAAAATGAAAACAAGGGAAGATCAGGACATTACGAAGAGGGCCTTCTTCAGGAAACAAATAACAGGTTACAACGTGCTGATGTTCTGCAGCAATTAAATTAAATTAAGCCTGGCAAGTTGAAGCAAACAATTTGCACAGATGTCCCAACTTCTGTTGATTACTTCAAAACCCTCTGTCCATCCATCTTAAAGCAGAGTTGAAACAGACTATGTTATCACACAAGCCTTTAATTTAAAGGCCTTTCATTTAGGGAAATTGTCAAAAAAAAAAAAAATCAAAGTGTCTGTGAGTACAGTGGTGTCCTACACAATCCAAAGGCAATTAGAAACTGGAAGAAACTCTGATAGGAAGATATGGCAGACCCAGAGTCACAACCCAGTTAGAAGACAAGTTTCTGAGGGTCACCACGTTGCATGATGGGCGCGGCACAGCACAACGGCGTCAAGCACAATTTAACATTGGTCGGAAAAAGCAAGTCTCCGTTTCTTCTGTGAAGAGGAGACTATGTGCTGCAGGTTTTGAACAGCGAGTGACAGTAAGAACGTCATTCCTTAAAGGACAAAATAGGGCCTTGAAATTCTGGCTGTGGACCACTACTGCAGTGTATATATACGGTATATTGTAATGGACAGCTGGGATTCTTACTGGGCCAGGAACATAACGGATTGACCGGGGAAAGCAGCTTACATGGGGCAATACCTCCCCCGAGACAACAGAGGGAAGCCCCGCTGGCTTGCTACAGTGCCATAGCACCAGTGTATTCAATTTTACCAGAGTAAGATTTCAGTTTTCAGCCATCAACTGGAGTACTAACAGCATGCCCTGGTTACTAACAGGTTATTTCACACACTGGTAACATGGACCGTGGTTGGCAAAGTGGATACTTAATGATAACCGGTGAGGTGAGTGTGAGTTGTTCTTTTGTAACATATTTCGCTTGTCTTACTGCCTCTGCCGTGGTTACTGGGAAGGGATATGTGTAGGATTAAAGAGGACTGAAGTTGTAAAGGAACACATTCCAGAGGAATACATTGCCCTGTTGGATACACTTTTCCCACTGTAAGCCTACCATAAAATTGCACTGCTGCATCCCTTATACACTATGCATCCTAACATAGTGAAGTGGCTAATAAACAGCTCCGTATAGCAATGATATAAATCCCAGTACCAATATGAGGTGTCATAATGACTATTGTGAGTGACAGGATTCATAACACGGAGTAAATAAAAAAATAAACGCAATTTGAAAATTATCTGGTAACTGCTACAGATAAAAGCTGATAAAATATAACATATTCCTGATGCATTATGGGTATTTTCAACATATATAGCACAGTGATCTGCCGTAAATCTAGTTGAAGCCAAGCTTCAATGGATATGGATAGTTCGCTGTGGGATTACACCACTCTTGAACAAAGCGGCAAAGCGAAGGAGTGAAACCAACGAATATTTATATTGACTTAGTATGGAAGTGAAAACAGTACAACTCAGGAAAAAGTTTATAAATGGGTAGAAAGGTTTAAACTGGGACGAACAAATGTAGCTGATGAAACTCGTTCTGGGTGACCATCAACGTCACACACACAAGCACACATTAAAATGGCGAATGCCTTCAACAAAGAAGACAGATTACGTTGTCTGTGTTGCTAGATATTTGGATGTGAGCTATGGAAGTGCACATGCCATTGTGCATGATGAGATGGGGTACTGTAAAGTGACACAACAGGGGTACCCAAACAGCATACTGATAAGCACAAGCCAACATCCTTTGGTGAATTTCAGCAGGTTTCACTGTCTCATCTCAAAGAAATCTGAATATGGTACGTTCATCAACGGTGCAATGTTGCAATGTGTAGCGTCCATGTTCATTTGACATTTTTTTCCAGTTTACTAACAGCAGAGCCTTGTGCCGTGTGCTTTCAAAATACCCAGAAGTCATTCAAACGTGCTGTAATCGCTTCAGGTTCTGTTTGTGTAATTTTCAAATTTCCTTTATTTTTTTACCCTTGTAACCATTAGACAATAAGTGAGATCAGCCGCCTATGGCTTGGCTTGTTCTTTACTAACTCACAGCAGCTACTAGAGCTGGTTGTCATAACATTGTCAGGTTTCAGCTGACCCTGGGGCCTAATTAAAGTTAACAGTCTGACACAATCATTCACTTGGTGCCCCTAATTACGCTGTACTTACAATGTAATTACCTGTTTAAATAACTGGGTCTTATTACTTTGTACTTTCTGTGTAATACAGTGTAACACTATAATTAAGTACTCAGTTATTTCACAGTTTGTATATAACTTATGGAATAACAATCACAAGTGAGTATTTAACCATAGCATTACATTGTGTTACACAGTTAATACAAGGTAATAACACCTAGTTAATCTGTAATTATACAGATAATTACATGGTAAGTACAGCGTAATAAGGGACACCTAATATAAAGTGATACAGTGGGATTAGACTCTGACATCATAAAGTAGGAACTGGACAAAAATAAGCAAGTAAAATTCCCTGTTTAAAGAAACATAAAAGCCCCTTTGTGACTCATGAAATCACTTGAAGAAAAAAATCATCTTCAGTTTTTTAAATTCTTAAAATAAGCATATATCGTTTAAACCATTATTAAGACAAGTGAAAATGGTGTGGCATTGTAAATACACTCCCTGCTTTATGATGCCAGTGGCTACCTGGTTGAAGGTGAATGGCTACCCTAGAATATTGGACTAAAGATGTCTAACCCAGTCACACAAGGGCCACAGTCCACTTTTATGCATGCCCACCTCTTCATGCTAACAAGCATCAAACAACAAAGAAAACTGACTGTGATGTGCAAGGCCTACTGTTCCAGGTGGCTTCAATGGCTGCCCTGACTGAAGCCTGTGGAAGGCACTCAGCTCTGACCTGACCTGCTAAGCTGGTAGGAAAGATTCAGTGATCAGTGCCCTGTGAGGGCAAGCCGAGTTACACAGGAGACCCGACTCAACTGGGAGAGAAGAGGAAAGGGAAGGGCAAGCCGGTGATGTGAAAGCACTCAGGCTTAATCAGTTTGAGCTGCTGGTTTGAACCACTCGCAACTGACCTCCATTTTTTTTTTCCACTTCAGCAGAGGCACTGCTTCTGCGATAGAAAAGTTCACCTGCCTGCCCCTTTTCTTCTTACCTCCATGTCTCACAAAAAGCAGAAAGAATCAGAGCGTTGTGCTCAGCCAAGTGAAAATGGACTTTTTTCTCTTTTCTGTATTTTAGGGGACAGGTCGATAACGGCAGATGACCACAGAATCTGAGTGAAGAATGTGCGAGCAATGTTAATAGAAATTGAAAAAAATACAGAGCCATGCAATAGTACTCCCTTGAGTGAGCAGATTCACCGCTCTCTAAAAGTCTTCCTCAGGCATCACTTGCTTGATTTTTATGTTGATCAGCACTCAACAGACGACTCATTCACTGCTTTGTATGGCTGCCACCTTGTAACATGCAGATGCTTACACACTGTGGAGATGTTGGAGAACTTGTGAGTTCTTTGATCTTAACTGCTTCTCAGGTCATACTGCATGTAAATCACACTTTTTATAGAGGCATGCAGCTCATTCATACATACAGTACATATATTCCCAATGCTGGTTAATCTAATTCAAAGGCCTTTGATGGACAGGAACCTATTCTGGCAGCACTGGGAGGAAAGAGTGGAAACAGTAATAGATAGGGCCGGTCCATTATAGAGCTCACCTACTGGATCAACCTGACACACATGTCTTTGGAGATTGTAGGAGGAAAACCCAAATACATAGCAAAAATCTGAATACCCCATAGAGATAGAGACCAAATTGACACTCAGGATAATGGATCTGTGATGTGGGAGTTCTAATTCTTATATACAATTGATTCTTGCAAGATTTTTTTAGGAACGTATCCCTCATGGATACTGAATCACTGATCGTATGGGAAAAATGGGGTTAGGTTCTGTCTGGATGCTCGCTCGGGGTGGGGACTGGAGAGAGGATACAGACTAACGTGGAAGCACCAACCCTGTGTTATTGCTCTTTGAAGCTGAGTAACGATCCTTCCGCAGGTTCATCTATGGAAATCATGTTATTGCTTTTGCTTTCTCTATAGTCAAGTTTGAACGTCTTCTTAGTGTTCCGCCATTGGCTGTGAGTGACCACAGCAGGACAGACCTGAGGATCTCACCAAACCATCCAATAAGAATTAACGAAAGGTGGTGCGTACAAAGGGTGAGGACTTAAATAGAGAAAGCTCTTGACCAACACTGAGAACTCCTTGTTCATGAGGATCAATCATAAGACATTATCCCCATCATAAATGGGGTTCAACACCTTACCAACACTTCTCAGTGCTGGGTAGACACATGTTGATTCTTTCAGTGTGGCACCCATGTAGCCCGAGACAACAACAACAACAATAATTTAGTTTTCACACAGCCTAAAATCACACAAGGAATTCCGTCCTTTATTTTGACAGCCAACCCCTCTAGTCTCGCCTCCCTAAGAAGACAAGAAAAAAACTCCCAAAAAAGACCCTTGTAGGAAAAAAATGGAAGAAATCTTAGGAAAGACATCTAAGGGCATTACAGACCCAGTATTGGTCAATCTCATGTTTTCATGCTGTGCATCTTTCAGAATTTTTTTTCCTGCTGTTTGTAGCAACAAATAAAACCCATCAATGTCCATCCCCATCCCATCCCTTGCCCTGTGGGATGGACCTTCTCTACAAATAAGAAAGATCAGACCGCATGTGATGTGAAATGGGATACAATTTTATAATAGTAGATAAATGAACGTTTAGAAATGCAATCCACGGATAGCGAGGATTTACTGTAATGTCCTTCACTGAGTCAAAACTATAATATGATAGGAGCAAAGTATGATACCTATTGATGCATCCATTTTTTTTTGCGTACAGGGTCATAAGGAGCAGAATTTTGTTATTAGAGCATTAATATGAGATGCAAACTTTTCAGAGCACACAGACATACGCATACTGACATTTCCTCATACTGGGCTGATTTGAGACATAACAGGAAACCAAGCTATGTAAGTAAAATATGTAAACTCCAAATGCATGGCAGCTAGGCTGGGTATTGAACCTGGTTTGACCATGAGCTATTGCTGATGTGGCTTGAACTTCTTGTTGGACTTAAAGGGGCTGCTCTTAACTGGTTCAGGTCATATCTAACTGGTAGACACTTTTCAATTACTTTAAATTCCTCTTTTTCGTCTACTGCTCCACTTAAATTTGGTGTTCCTCAGGGATCCATTTTGGGTCCTGTCTTATTCTCTATATACCTTCATCCTATTGGAGCTATTTTTAGGAAATTTAACATTTCTTTTCACTGCTATGCTGATGATACTCAGCTTTATATTCCTGTCTGCAACTCTGCAATAAATCAACTCCACAACTGTCTTTCTAAACTAAGATCCTGGATCGCTAATAATTTTCTTGATCTGAATCAAAATAAAATGGAGGTGCTTATATTGGGTCCATCAGCTAAAGCCCAAATTGGTCTTGGATTTCTCAGCTCTTTCTCTGTCTTTTGCAAACCTCAAGTCTGTAATCGTGGTGTTATCTTTGACAGTAACCTCTCTTTTGAGAAATAAGTTAATTCTGTAGTCAAGAGTTGCTTTTCCCAGCCTCATCTATTAGGTAAGATCAAGCCTTTTTTATCTTCTGGGGATCTTGAGAAAGCTACTCATGATTTTATTTTTTTTCGCCTCGATTACTGCAACTTGCTGTAGTCTGGGAATAGCAAATCCCTGATACACAGGTTACAGTTGGTCCAGAATGCTGCCGCTTACTTTCTGGTTGGGGCAAGAAAGTCTAATTTTATTTCTCCAATATTAGCTTCCTACAGTGGCTGCTGTCAGTTTTCGAATTAATTTTAAAATCTTTTTGCTAGTTTTAAAATCTTTACATGGGCTTGCTCCTGTCTATTTATCTGAATTGTGTGCTTTACACCAGCAATCTAGAATGCTTAGATCTTCTGGTCAGTTGTCTCTTGTTGTTCCTCGTACCAAGTGTAAAACTAAGGGGGACAGGGCATTTGCAGCTGCTGCTCCTCACCTGTGGAACTCTTTACCTCATCATATAAAGGAGTCCTCTACAATTGAACTGTTCAAAACGAAATTAAAGACTCATTTCTATTCACTTGCATTCCATCACCTTCAGTAATACTGATGGTTTCCTCATTGTGATTATATAACTTCACTTCTATTTATTATGTATTTTATTTATGTTCTTATATTTTATTTTTATTTATGTTATTTGTTTGTTTTCTTTTATTCTATTATTGTAAAGCACTTTGGCCACAGCATTCCTATGTTGTTTTAAATGTGCTATATAAATAAATTGACATTGACATTGGTTCCCTGGAGCCGAGAGGCAGTCACACATAACTTTTGCACCATTCAATTATCAACACATCAAAAACATTAATGCCCTGTCAGGTTAAAGAGGGTTGTAGCAGATTTCAACAGCATCATGCTCAGGGCAGAACCTAACCTGGCACCTGTCCACTGTTGGGCACACTCAAGTCTGGCCCCACACTCACCAGGATTGGCAGATAACTTAACCTGCACGTGTTTGAATTGTGAGAGGAAAATTGCAATATCGAGAAAAAGGCCTGCAAAGACAAATGGAGAACTCTGTGTAAAGTTCTTATCATATTTCTGTGCCTGCTATTTCTGAAATGCTTGTGAATTATCCATAAAGTCAGATCACACAGTGGGTGAAGCAAGTACGTTTCTGAAGGTCAGCAAACAAATCTCTTGACAAATTTGTACTTCCATTTAGATGATTTCTGTTGCTTTCACTACACACACCACTGTAAAATACTTGAGGAGCTTCTGGATGGCCCACTTAGGTCAAACTGCCCACTTAAGTTAGACTGCATTGTGCCATTTCAAAAGTTATTTTCTTTTTTTGATTTTAAACAGACTTTGGGCAAGGTTCAACTTAAATTAAATATCAAAGGATGCATATGTTGTATATATCTAATCTGCTGTTTATATAAGGTTTAATGTCGTCACAAAAGCTCATAGAGTGCAATTGGTTATCTAATCAGCCCCACCTTATCTTCATACTCTGGTGTTCCATCTGTTCTTTATTATTCCAATCCACCTAATCGAGTCATAGGCCTGGGGCATCGCCAGTCTGACAGGTCTCTGTTAAGATTCATCTCGCCGAGCATTCTTCTGACACATGAATCAGCTCAATAAGCAGATGCTCCATATATTCTTTAATATTTAAATCCACTTAATTCAAATGTCGGACTGGGGACTGTGACTGTCCTTTAGGTAATCTGCTAAAACTCATCCCATCCAATCTTATGCCTTGCCCCAAACCACATCAATAATTATAGACTCTTTTTCATCATCATTATTTAAATCCACTTAATCCAATTAGAGAGCTGGACAGTGCCGATACCATGGAAAAGTCTGTAGGGGCACCTGAAATTCCACAGTCAGTACCATTTTGGGTGAAACAGGGCATTGCAAATACTGTATCCAAGTAAAAGTTTTCTTTACTTTCAGCCCAAATAAACGATGAAGTAACAATGTATACACATGAGTAAAAGTTGGCATTAGAAAATCAGAAACATTTTTATTTAATTGATGTTTCATAATCCTGTTAATAAACTCCCATAGAAAAAAATGCAACATATTTGTATCACTGACTTCCTCCAGTATACTGTATATCTAGTCTTTCTAATTGTTAATGCAAGATAAATGCATTTTCCATTTACAATATTCACATCTAATACACTATACATGACAGTCATATTACAGACTTGAAACAAAAATAAAATTTCAAGAAATGCACTTTATATTTGAACAGAGGACAGAGTCAGTATGAACGAGGAAGCCACATAAGCACTTTGCATCGACATGTCGCTTCTGGTGTGACCTAGTAGTCTGTGTGGTTATCGTACCATTGACAATGTGCAATTATTTTAAATGTGCAAGTTAAGCAGGGGAAAGTGTTCAAAAGCAACCTTGGAAAAGGATTTGGGAGTTTATGTTCAAACAGTCTTCTGGCCATTTTTCCTCACAGCTATTTTAGGGCAACAGAGCCAAAGAAGTCCTGCCCCTTCTCGTCTATCTGGTATGAAAGGATCATGCTCCCGGAAGGTGCCATTTCACCTTGCTGGACAGAGAGTCTCCGATGCTCAGACTATTGACACACATGCACACTAGAGGGTCATGTTTCATGCTCACCTATGGTGTGTTGTACCACCCCAGGATGAGAGGGGGCGCTATATAAAACAGACTTCTGTCCATTTTTCCTCACAGCTCTTTGAGGGCAACAGAACCAAAAAAGTCCAGCACCTTCTGGTCCATCTGGTATGTAAGGATCATGCTGCCAGAAGGTGCCATCTCACCTCGCTAGACAAAAAGTCTCCAAGAATGCCATGGGAGAAGTTTAAAAGGCAACTAGCCTATCACTGTAGCAACATCAAACACTTGTTTTGATTTATATTTTTTTTTCATTATTGTTTGAACTAAACAGGGTTTTGCCCACTTGGCATCCCAACTCCTCCTGGATTTGCCATGTTCATAATTCACCCCTGCTACACTATATAAGGCACTAGTGATATTGCATCTAGAGAACTGTGTGGAGTTTTGGTCACCACACTATAAGAAAGCCATAGCAGCACTTGAATCTGGGCAGAGGAGAGCAACCAGGCACATCCCAGGACTTAAGAACATCTCCTACTGTGTCAGATTCAGAGAAGAGAAGAAGAGAAGGCGTGAAAACCTAATCTAGGTCTTCAAAATTCTCAAATGTACTGATCAAGTAGATCTAGTATAATTCTTTCCACTAACTATTGAGTCACCAACTCAAGGACGCCAGTGGAGTCAAGAGAATAGAATTTAGGACTGAAGGCAGGAAGCGCTTCTTTTCATAAAAAGTCATGAGAATCTGCAAAAAACTACCAAGAAAAACACTTGAAAGAGAAACCTTGAGAACCTTTAAGAGGTATCTGGAGGAGATATTGGGACAGCTTAGCTATTAGCTGAATAGTGAGCTTGATGTGCTGAATGGTCTTCCACCCATGGTAGTGAACCTGGGACTGGAGTGGGGACTATAGATCATATGCTCTATTGAAATTAATTTTGCATGAGCTTTTGGCAAATTTACCATCTCAGTAATTTGGTGCTCCATTTGCTGATTAATATTCAAATTATTTTAATCTAATTATAGGTCTAGGCAGCAGAACCTATCCCTCAGTTGCTCTACTGAAACTTGTATTGCCTAACCATCCATCCAGTCACTGATATTACAATCCACCTAAGCCAATTACAATAGTGGTAGTAGTAGTAGTAGTAGTATTGTAACTGGACTGAAATTCTTCCTTGCATGTCCATCCAATATGCTACACATCATCATTTTCTGGTGACATGGGAAACAAAAATGTTTTAAGATATATAACTTCATTTTATTCAGTAGAATAAAATAGAAGGTCTGTTGAACAATCAATCAAATTGCATGTTTAAGTCACCTGACTTACACACCTGAATTCCAAAGTGATGGTAGATCAGCAAAGAATAAATGAGGTCTGTTTCTGGTGGAGAGATGTAACTGGAATACTTTGTAACAGATACATGCCAACTCACCTTGTATCTAAAATATATCGAAGAATAATATGCCCATATTATATTATAGAGAACAGAATGCTGGCCAACCACAAAAATGATGAGCAGCAGTTATATGTCTTGGAAATGTTTATGCTCCTTTGGAGAATGGGAATATCTCACCTCAATCATATTTGTGATGACACAATGAGACAACTGATATAATACAATACAATGCAATTTATTTTTGTATAGCCCAAATCACACAAGAAGTGTCGCAATGGGTTTTAACAGGCCCTGCCTATTGACATCCCCCCAGCCTTGACTCTCTAAAAGACAATTAAAAACTCCCAAAAAAACCCTAGTAGGGAAAAAATGGAAGAAACCTTGGGAAAGGCAGTTCAAAAAGAGACCCCTGTTCAGGTAGGTTGGGCGTGCAGTGGGTGTCAAAAAGAAGGGGGTCAATACAATACAATACAATACAATACACAGAACAAAACATAAGTAATCCTCAATACAGTAAAACGCAGTAGATGATGTCACATAATATGATTTGGAACTGATGGCAGCTGTGCCAATCCCAGGTGAAATGCGAAAGAGATGGCCAGTATGGCTGTATTCTACTAGCAGCATCTGGCACTGTTGCCCATATTGGCTAACTCATTGAAACTGATGGCCAGTGCCCTTGTGGAAGACCAACACAATGATGGAAAGTCACAATAAATGGAGAAATGAAAATTGTCAATTTATACCTAGAGGTATTTGATCATTCAAAATGGTGTTACCATATCTGAAACACGGATCATGCACTAATGGGAAAACACTAAGTTACACTACAAGATATACCAACTTGAGAGTCAGATAACTCTCCCACAACTCTAAACTTAACCATAAAATAAGTATGTTTTATGAGAATGAGCATCTTGAAATGGGCATGTTGGGAAAGACGCAGATGACTGGATGTATTGCATAACATTACTGACGTATAATGCAAAGGCCACTAAACATCAAAGCATCAAAGGAGGTGTGCAATTTGATTGGCTGCTGCAAAAAGGTCCTCCAGCTTACAAGGAAAACTTGGGGGATGATGGCAGGATTGGCACTCCAGCCACCATAAAAAAAAACCTTATACAGTGCCAGTGTGCTGCTGAGGTGTCACCCGCTGCACTCTGGTCCCAATCCATCAATATTCAAATCCTCTTAATCAAATGTGGTGACACAATGGAGACAACCTGTCAGGTGCTCTAGTGAAACTAGTATTGCCTATCCTTCTAAAACCTTCCCCGTCTCGATAATCCTTCCAAAGACCATGCAGTAGGAAAAAAATAAATAAAATAAACTAGCCAACAGATTGTAGCCCCTGAGTCTTTAATAAAACATATCAAAGAGAACGGCGGTGCGGCTTGAGCCTGCAGTAATTTCTGATTAGGTTTTCTAAAATGATATACAAAGTGAAAATGAAGAGAGATTTCAGCAGAAGAGGAAAACAGCGTGGCAAACGGACATAATTATACCTTCGAGAACTCGTATCAGGCGTGTTGCATTTCTATTATTTTTATTTGACTCTAAGTAATTTGTTTATCAGTCAACTGAACCCACTTTTCAGAAACACTTAAGATATTTGCATAAATGTACTACCTGCCAGCAATGCTGCCATGGGCTTCACGGCCAAAATTTCTATTTTATCTTAAAGGACTCCCGTCAATCAGCTTTGAAATTCCCATTAAATTCGCAAATCCAATACAGATGGCTTGTTTACTAATCAGCTATCCCACCAGTCTGGTAAACACAGAATATTAATAAGGACTATGCCGTTTAGCATCCACGGCCCCAAAAGGGGAATTTAAAGCTAATGAAATCAGCTAGTGTGGCTTAGTGGCTAAAGCACTGGACTTTAGACGTGAGGTTGCAGGTTTTGCATCATTTAAACTATGTACCCCATGACAAATTATTTAAGCTGCTCATGCACTAAAATAAGTATAAATATACTGTCATATACTATGTAAATATATAAAGGCGGAAACAGTTGCGATCTGTGAAGTTTCTTCAATGCCTCACCCTGCTTTGCATCACTGATAAATCTGTCAGTTCATTTAATGATTCTGCTTAATTCAAGTCTTGGAATGTTGGAGTCTCATCTTCTGGCAGCTACAGGAGCACGGCTTGAAACAACCCCAGATGGAAAGCCAACACACCGAAGGGCACACTCAAACATGCCCCCTTTTGTACTACATAGATAATCCTCTTGATGCTGGAAAATAAAACTCAAGGCAGAACAAGAGACCTCAGTCTACAGCAGTTGTTCTTAGCCTTTTTAGAGTCATGTCTACCTGTGGGAATGGGATGACGTTAGTGGTTATCTGCCCAGGAAAGTGTATGTTATCACCACACCTGTAAGAAGTGACTGGGTGGAGAGCCAAAAATAGAATGAGTCCACCACAAGATGTAAATGTTACTAATGTTTAACGTATTAATGGGGTAAAAGTTAAAAGGATAAGTAGTGATGAGTGAAATTGCATTGGCAGTGAAAGTCAGTGTTTCATTTTGCAAAGAAAATCTGTGAAATAAATTGCATTTTGCTTCCAGTAAAAATGGTGGCATTCACACAAGAAGCCACAAGTGAGCTGTGTGAGGCAGAGATGATGGTGTGAATGTGCAGGCAGGGGACGTGGCAAAGAAAAGATCACTGGCGATGTATGGAAGGAGCCTCGAAAACTGAAGCAGCAACAGCATTGTTGGACAACAGCCAGGGAAAAAGACCGTCTCCAGAAACCCTGGTGTGAGGGAGGGAGTGAGAAACACTGCATTTCACAATGTATTAGGCTAGCAGCACAAGTGATCTTAAATGCAAATGAATATTCGTAAACTTCAAATTTTTGTTTAATGGGCAAAGTGCTAAATCATATTGTACGTACGTAAGTAAAGGATTTGATTCATGATAATGATGATGACTGCTCATAAACAGCAAGATGTAGAAGTTCACTCACCCTTTAAACTGGGTTAGAAAAGATCAGCCAATGGTTTACTTTAAAGGACTTAAGCCTTCAGTCCAAACAGCAGAACTGACTGCACACGTGTACACAACAGCAAATGTATGACAAGAACACTGCAAGGCTGAAGGGTCTGCTCAGGCAACCCAGAACCTGGCTGCAAAGAAAATGTCACATACTCCAAAAAGAAACATTATCTAAATAAGAAATTGTATTAAACATATCATGGAATACTGGAAACATTTAATTTTGATGACAATGTTACATTAAATTATAAAGGGGAGCTTACTACTTATTTAATTTTTGTGGTACAGTGCCATCTACTAAGAGATGGGGGTAAGTGTCCCTTCTGCCCTCAATGCAGAGATGCCATGTCTTGTTTTGCTGATTCCAGTGCTGACATCCTGTCTGTGGCTAGTTCCTATTCTGTGCCCAATGCTGCTTATTCAGGCACTGGTTCCCTGAAACCATTAGCAGAATAAACGTGTAAAGTGTAAAAATTGATAAATAACTGGATTTTAGATATTTCCTAAATACTCACGTATAAGTCAGGTCTTGAAACCCAAAAAATCGATCATAAAATCAGACCCCAAACTTTTACACCCGTTCAAAAATAGGACACTTCATTTTTATTATTTTTTTTACATCTTCTTGTCAGAGTGGGACCTTTTTTCAATTTCCTGGGTTATCCTGTAACTGATTATTCTGATGGCTGTCTACGGGATATTGGTATTTACTGAGGATGTCTGTATTTACCTGACTTGGCAATTAACATGTTTGACAATATTGGTTTCTAAACAGCAGATCTGTACTCATTAATGGTTGGTAACAATACATTTTGTTAACTTGTGTTTTCATTATTTGTTAAACCCAGGAAATTTAGATGTGCTATTGTCTAATCTGGTTGTCCAGAACTGATAATTGCAGGGACTGAAGGGGATTTAATCTCTGGCCAGGAGAAGGAAAAGAGAGGGGACGGTCCACTGAGAACGCTGCCAAGACACTTGGACAAAGCACAGGGGCTCACAGGCTGACAAGGGTACGTGGCTGGCACGATGTGAGGCACAAGGACGGCAATACTTCCAGGGAGGAATAGACAGCTCCACAAGGAGATGCCAGTTGTGGGTCCAGCGAGAGAGGAAAGCCGCATGAAATGACCAAGCAAAGCTGTCAGACAAGAAATAAGGTGTGCCTAGATCACAGCAACACAAGGAGCCCAGAGTGAAAAAAAGGAACGATGAAGAGACACCGACAGGGATTCCACAATTTTCACAAAACTTCTCTTGGGAAACGAGTGTCCGGTGAACAGAGTGCATCTGTGGACAGTTGAATAATTAAGTGTTGGGGTAACACCGAGAACAAACTGGACTCTGCACCACTAAAGGTTGTATCATCCAGTTCTTGTTTTTAATGGACTTTTAGAGTGGACTGTGTGCTTTCCTTTCTAAAAAAAGAAATTTTCTTCCTGATGTTGTTAGATTTGGTTTATGTTCATTTATCTTTTTAATGTACTTCTTATTGTCTGGTGTAATAGAAGTTACTGTTGCTTTTCCTGAAATTACTGTTGTGTCTTTCATTGTGTGTTTACTCACCGCCCAGTTTATTGAAACCTGTGTGCTATTATTGGTAAATTTCAGGAGTTCCCAGTCTCTTAACAAAACTGGGTGGCGTAGTCGGATATTTTAACGGTGTCTAGGTTAGATTACCTGTTAAGTGTGACCTGACACTTGTTACATTCTTGCTTCCTCCAATCTCACACCAGTTTCTCAGACACATTGAATTTTGTTGCAGCAGCGCAGTTACCAATTTCTTTTGCCACTTTTAATATAAAGCCAGTTTCATATTTTCTTCTGATCAAACGCTCCATTGCAGATAAGGGATGCTCTTACGATAAAGGTGTATGAGGGTGTGAGTTACAAAAAACACAAAACAGTGCAAACGTCACTTCGGAAGAGTTCGGGTATTACCGTGTGGTCACGTAGGCACAATACATAGAAAAAACGGCAGTGTGCTCCATGGTTACTCTCTCAGGTGGGCGTTAGCATATCATAATCTCTTGGACACATAGCGTGAGTTTTCTGCACTTATACGACTGTCATTACAAAATACCAGAAATTATACGGTAAAATCAAGCCCCGACTTATCCGCGGGAGAACTTAAACGCGAGTATATACGGTACTTCAATAATTATCCTTAGATAGCACTGCTACTTCAAAGATACAGAATACTGGGATTGAATCCAGTGCCTAACCATTGTCTATGTGGAGTAAATGTTTAAATATTCTCCCTATGTCTGCATGGTTTCTTTCCTCCAGATAGAGTTTTTCTCCCACATTCCTAAAGAAGTGCAAGTTAGGTTAACTGGTGATTGGGCTTATGCAAGCATGAGTGTAGGCGAGTGTGTATGGGGGCTTGAGTGGACTCTGCAATGGACTGTCACCCTGTCCAGGGCTGTTTCCTGCCTTGTGTCCAGTGCTGCTGGCATAAGTGCCTGTGACCCTGAACACACCTAAGTGGGTTGAAGAAAATTGTTATTTATATATAAAATGACATTTGTGTGTTTGTAAAAATATCAGTGTATATACTGTATTGGTTATTTGATGAGTTGAGCTAGCATTTAGCATGGAGACTCAACATAGTGCGACCTTTGGATTCTTTAATACGAGACAGATGGTGTTACCAGTGTGTCACAGTGTGCCTAATTCATTGATTATTAATATATTTATATTAACTGTGCCCTTAAAAAGTGAGGAAAAAATATGCTTATTTGAGATTTATTTGTATAGAGCTGCCAGGCAAGAGGAAGGTCTAAGAGAAGGTTTATGGATGTGGTGAGAGAGAACATGAAGGTGATGGGTGTCACAGAGCAAGATGACGATGACAGGAGGATATGGAACATGATGATCCGCTGAGGTGACCCCTAACGGGAGTAGCCGAAAGAATAAGAAGAAGTGTATTCACTTGGGGGGGTGGATAGGCACCCCTTAAACTGCCCCCATGATTATGCGGGTTAATAAATATGTCACACTACAAACACTCCATTAAAATAGATGGAGTCCACTGTCTGAGTGTGTTAGAAAGATAATGTGGTGGCATACATACACGTTATTATGTCATACATATAAGATATTGTACCAGTATGTATGAGATATTTTGACGTATGTATGAGATATTAGGTCATATGTAAGAGATTGGAAGCCCCATATATTTTTTAAACCTTCTAATTCAGAGCTTCCATACTATGTAATGTTACCTCACTTTCATAATATTTCCTTCCTCAGCTTTTTCTGAACCTGATGCCTATTTTGCAGTGTTTTCATTGTAACCCTGCTTGTGAAGAAACTGACAAAGCAGGCTACTTCCACGTAACACTCCATCCTGCATCATAATCCAAATTCTAATGGACACACTTCTCTGCAAATAGGTGCAAGTGTGCGCGTGCATAACTTGTCTGAAAGTTCTCTACTCCATCTTGTGGATGGAAAAGAAACTGCAATACAAGCTAAGAGAAGAGATACTGCTTGCATGACACGCTAATCGATTCTGCCTCATACCACAAGCTCTCATGTAATCAATACTGTAATATATGAACTTTATAAAAGTGTGCAGAAAAAAATACCTTGATGCCCACATTCACAAATAATACGAAGTCAAAGCCATCCATGGACTAAGTGGTTAAGAGGCTCTTGTCAAGATGGATGATTGAAGTAGAGAGGAACCCTTCCTGAAAAGAGCACTTCTGTTCTCACATCAAATTTAAACCACTCAGTGTTCATCTAAAATCCAGACATAACAGTGCATGTGACATCTTTTAGCAGATCTTTCCAGAACCCTGGATTCATGCAATATTAGTGCAGATGGGTGTCTGTGCAATTGTGCCCTGTGAAACATCACATGTCCCCTTTTAGGATTAATCCAGCATTGCACCTGATGTTGCTGGGATAGACTATGAGCCGTGAGACCTTGTCCTGGATGAAGCACATTTCAAAATGGGTGGATGAACTCACTTGTTACATTAATGCTTTGCAATGAGGGGAGAGCAACCCTTCCAGGAGAAACAAGAATATTAATTACAGCACTCATAAATCAACTCAGTCCAGTTGCAGACTGAGTATTTTGGCTGAACTGGGCACCAGTTTATCACAGAGCACATCTAGACATGTCCATCACACAGGGCCAATTAAGAATTTCATATTATTCTAACACACACACTGGAGGGATGATGTCCAGAGTACCCACAGAAAAAGTCATGCTGACACTTGGGGGCTTGTGCAAGCTCCACACCGACAGCGAGCGGGTGCAGAATTCAAACCCAGGATCCTGGAGCCATGAAGCAACGGTGTTAATCATTGTGCCATTTCAAGCACAACATAAAAGAAGAGTTCAGATGAAACATTCTTGTACGTTGCCAACGTCTTTGGCTGAAATTCAGTGATGTTCAGCACTGTGCAGAATTCTTAGGCAATTATCTGAGCAAAAGTGCTTATTTGCTTGTGAAATTACCGCATGACATTACAATGAAAACAGATAAATACTGGCACAAAAAAGTAACAACCATTTCTTGTGTTTTCCAAAAAAAAAAAAAACTTTTTGAGATGGCTAGAACAACGTAGGTTTGGTTCCCCAACCTCTGCTTGCACTTTGAAATTCCACTGTAACATTAATGAGGCTTTTAAAACACTTGGTGATGATGGCAGCATTGGAGACCCAATGCAACACTTGTCAAATTCATAGATGTCTCATTCAAAAGTGGAGTGTCTGGACCTGATAAAAGTATACCGAGAGAACCCACTAAGCATTAATTATTGAATTTGCTAGAAGAAGACCCATTTCTTTAATTATTTTTTAATACGTTACTTGACAGGTGGGTTAAAGGCTTGAATTGTAACTTGACAACTCTCCTGTGGCTGTCATTTTGCTCGACCTAAATATTCTTTACACTTTATAATATATTAATGGGTTTAATACACAGAATGTAATGTCAAGGAATATTTTGGACATGAGCTGCAACAGCCAAGTACATGGATGCAGTATGAAAGGATTTGAAAAAAAAATGTGAAATGAGTAAGATAAGGACCTCAGGGTGAGGGTGGACTGCAAGCTGAAGGCACTTAGACAGCGTGAAAAGGCAATTAAAAAAAAGAAATCAAAAAGGAACAGTCTATTACAGTGCTGAATACAGATTCAGAGGACTAATGCTCAGAATGAGTAATGCACCGACCGGCAACTTCTTTGGAGTATATTGGCAGCTTTCGATGTTTATATTTATCTAGAAACAAAATGTATTCTGCAGGTTTAAAAAGTGCAAAGATTAAGAAACAGATGTCACCATACAAGCTGAAAATGAATTTTGAAAAGGATTCAGCGTGTGCATTTCCCTGCAAAGCCTTAAAGATTTCATTGGGCCGTGGTGTAGAATGTGCAGTTCGAAGCAGGTTGCAAACCTCTAATACCTCAATGAAAGCAAAATGGGGCTGAAAAATTGGAAAGCAACTGAAGGGGGATTAGGAGTCGGGGAAGGAAAGCAGTTACTTACAGCAAAATGAACAATTCAGTGAGGAACAGGAGGCTGGAATCTGTCACTTTCAGCTTTCTTAATCAGAAGAAAGAAAGAAAGAAAGAAAGAAAGAAAGAAAGCTGCAGACAGTTCTTGGGCCAGTATCAGATCAATCCATCTAAACATCATTTATCCAACCAGTTTATCCAGCTCAGAACTGTGAAGTCCAGAGCCTGCCCCAGCAGCACTGGGCACATTACAGGCTAATAACAGATTAAGTGCATAAGAAATCTTTATATTGTCATTGACGTCTTAAGTTGACTGCCATAATAAATACACAGAGAAGAGCCAAGCAAAATGACACCTTTTATTGGCTAACTAAAAAGATTACAATATGCAAGCTTTCGAGGCAACTCAGGCCCCTTCTTCAGGTGAGTTGCCTCGAAAGCTTGCATATTGTAATCTTTTTAGTTAGCCAATAAAAGGTGTCATTTTGCTTGGCTCTTCTCTACATTCGTAATGGCTAACACGGTACAACACCCTAGTACTAATAAATACACAAAAGACTTTCAGATTCGCCATGGCGGTACACAAGTTTGCACCTATTGAAAGTATCCCCTCCATATAGCCCCTTATCAGTTCCAAGAGTGAAGAAACCTTCATGGCCTACCTTCTGAATTTCACAACTTCAAACACTGGTCACTGTAGTGTCTCAAACCTTCTCCATGTGTTCATATGGTACACCACAAAAATGCATTAGTTTGACTGTGGACTCTAAATTAACACTTTCTAAGCCGGGGGGTAAGTTTCACCTACTCAGGGTGTGCATTTGCTTTAAAAAGCTAATGTTGGGAAGATCTCGATTCCCAAAAGACAACATGAGACTTGCTCATTCAACAACTGAGCCAATAATATCCAAAATCCTAGGTGAAAAGCAAGAACAAACGTCTCACTGATTGATGTTTCCTCATCGACTCGGTGTGTTTCGTTCTGATTTACCAGTATCTGCTCATAGTAAGTTTTTATTAAATAAGTGAAATGGCATTATTATGTGATATTATTATGTTAAAAACAATACCCTAAAGTTTTTCCTTTGTCGATCGCTTTATTATAGTGGAAGTACTTAAACTGCGGAAAAAAATAGGGTCAGGTTAAATTTACTTTCAAAACGTTGCCACAGGTTGGGAATGACTGTTCTAAGTGTGGGTATGTGGCATCCTCTGTTTCTATCTTGTGTTTAAAAGGCTGCCATTTTCTATTATCTCTTAATGATTAAATTGGCTACAAAAAATGGGTGGTTTTAAACAGGGCCGGTCAGCTCATTAAGTGACATAGATGGCTGCCTAGGGTGCCATCTTCTGGTGGGCTCCGATTTAGCACACCGAGTTTGCTTTGTCTCAGACAGTGTGCACTGCTCCTCATGTCCTTAAGAACAGAACACCAAAGCAATGTAGGGGGGACTGGAATGGTGTCAAGACTGCAGTCAGGTTAGTTTGTGTGACCCACCCCTCACACCACCTCCACAAAAAAGTAAATTGCAAGTGAAGTGGAGACAAGATGACAAGGACTTGTTGAGGAGTGTTTCAAAATGAAAAGGCAAAACACTCAATGCTGCAAAGTGAAAAAGGGGGGAGAGGAGAGGCAAGCTAATCACAGAGGAAAGAATGTTCTATCACGGCATAAATTGTTGTTGTTTTATGGCATCACTATCACTGGTAGCACAAATGTTAGTCAAATAAGGCCACCGCAGTAGATAGTAAATGTGCTAAGTTAGCCTGCAGGCTGTTAATTCTGCTTGTATTTAGCTACCTAGTAGACATCACCTTCATCACCACCTTTGTAGTGGTCAACAAGGGTTTTTAAAAAAAGCTGGAACTTTAATTTTGAAGTTACTGTAATGTCACAATAATTATCAAATAATCAATATACCTAAGCATGCCTCCATGGCCATATTAAGTCAGCAGGGAATACACCCCAGGGTTTGATTAGGTTTACATCCTTGATTATTTAAGAGCTGTAATCGGTGACATGGATCACTAATCTACAGAACAGAATAATAAAATGCTAAGATCTGCGCATGTGTCAAGCCCTTCCGAGTAATCTGATTGGCCAGTTTGACTTTGGTGTGACTTGTCAATTTGGTTTTGGTGGATCGATAAAAAGAGAAAGTGCAAGGGGTAAAGGCATAGGAGGCACTGAAAGTCACCTTAAAAAACTTGGGTTTAAAAGAGAAGCAGGCTTCATGGAAACAGACTGATGCCAGTCAAGAGAGGTTCAAACACACAAGGAAACACAGGAAAGGTGCTAAAGGTACACATAGGGCAAGAATTATCAAATGTTTTTACATTTATTCTATTACCTGTATTCATCATGGCTAGTATTATAATACAACTTAATAGGGATTAACACTTAGGTGTATTGTATAGCACTGCCATTTAGGTCATTTCAGATGCACTATTACAATATCTAGTGCACCAAACACTTCTCATGTCAGTAAATGCAGTTTAGTAAATGCCAGTTGTGAAAGCTCAGCAATGATTTTGCTTTATTTAAGTGATATAATGTATAAAGTACATAATCCATCCATCCATCCATTTTCCAACCCACTGAATCCGAACACAGGGTCACGGGGGGTCTGCTGGAGCCAATCCCAGCCAACACAGGGCACAAGGCAGGAACCAATCCTGGGCAGGGTGCCAACCCACCACAGGAGATATAATTATGTTCTTTATTATATTTATATATTTTAATTATGCATTTGCTTCAAAGCACCTGTTTATTATTAATATCCATCCATTCATCCATTATCCAACCCGCTATATCCTAAATACAGGGTCACGGGGGTCTGCTGGAGCCAATCCCAGCCAACACAGGGCATAAGGCAGGAAACAAACCCTGGGCAGGGCGCACACACACACACCAAGCACAAACTAGGGACAATTTAGAATCACCAGTCCACCTAACCTGCATGTCTTTGGAGTGGGGGAGGAAACCGGAGCACCCTGAGGAAACCTACACAGACACGGGGAGAACATGCAAACTCCACACAGGGAGTTGCGAGGCAGCAGTACTAACACTGCGCCACCGTGCCGCCTATTATTATTATTATTATATTTGTAATCACCTTGTGTACTCTTACATATGTTTAGTTTGCATTTATTTTGGTCTATTGTATTTAACCAAGGCGGCTGTGTTATTTACATCCTTTGTTTCAACATTTATTTTGGCATTGTTTTCTTTTTTTTTTGTGTGTGTGTGTGCCAGCAATGAATCATGCCTAGATCTCCATATGGGCTTTGACTGGCACTTGGGTACTTTACTGGGTTTTGTGGCAGCATTGTTTGACAAAGAACCATTTACGTCTGACAAGTGTTCTTTTCTTATTAAATTAGCCCTTTGGGCTTTCAGAAGATTACTGATATGAGGACAGAACAGAAAACTTTAATGTAAAGTTGGCTACTGACAGATCAAGAGCACCTGAACTTAGTCCAAGTTATTGTATGCAGAAAAAGTCCTTTTAAAATCACAGACTTACTGATATTTTACGAATCTTTTATTATTATGGATATTTATGCAGCCTGTTACTCATCTAAATATATACAAGTTTCTGTCTCGAACCTTCATGTTGATGCTTCATTCGGATCGCGCTGAAAAATCATTCAGGCACCTTTATTGTTCAGGAGTGTAGGACGTGCCATATTTATTTTTTCCCGCTTGCGATGCGGTAAGTAAACTCCAAAAGTGCTTGACCTTCTCCCGTTTACTACTTTTAAACGTTAGCAGCGTGAGCTGTCCAAATGAGCAACAGTGTTACAAAAAAAAAAAGGTAAGTCGCAGTCTCCGCTTGCGCAGCCGCACGCCTCCTCGCGAGTTTCATCAACTGGTAATACCAGTCAAATGCTAACTACTCGAAACTGGCGAGCACGAAAGTGCAGCAGTTGATTGACATACTTAATTAACTGCATCGCAATCGCTAATTTAACAATCCCACAGAACCTTGCAGAGAAGTGTATCAATTAATTAGAGGAAGGCGCATCAGAATGGCAGCGTATTTATTGCTACGAGTCGCGGTTTTAGGTTCATTTCATTTAGATGGCAGGGCTCGGCGAACGCATTAAATGCTCTGCTTCGCGAGAACGCTTCTATTTTTGATTTATGTCTCGCTCTCTTTCTTTTATTTTGATATTTCTATCGCGCCATCTCTTAACAGAAAGCGCTCAAAATCAGAGGCAGCCAACGGAACGCTTAGGAAATGCGAAATGTTCAGATGCCGGAGTGGCTGCACAACCTTGGCAGTCTGAGTTTATCCAATCATCAATTTGTCTTCTAACTTACTTATCCAGTTCAGGGTCTTGGGAACTATCGGTTCATGGTGGGCGCGAATGTTTAAGCGTGGCGAGTGGAAGCCCATCCGATACACCGCATAGAAAAATGAAGCGCATACACCTCGTGAGAACAGACAGGCGACTTGATTAATCTAAGCCATTTACAAGTGTGCAAATTATGTATTAGAGAGCACAGTTTACCTTGATGAAATGCTGTTTCATTTCAAATTCAATGACTTTGTGAATCCATTTATTCTGGTTGAAAAGCTTATAAAGAGGAAGCTGACAGAGAAAACTTAGTGTTTATTAAATCCAGTTCTGTTTGCCTACAAGCTTAATAGAGGTACAGATGATGCAGTTGTCGCTTTGCTTTTTCTGTTTTATAGCCACTTGGAGGGCATTAAGACTCACCGGAGGCCTTTAACACTGTTCTGCCCCACTTTCTTATCAGAGAGACAGGATTTTAATTTGGTAGGGTGGCTTAGTCACTTTTTTAACAGACAGGACTAAAAAGCATGAATGGTTGTCAATGTGACATGCTGTCCTCATCCACAGTGTCCCCTCCAGGCTGTGTTCTCTCGCATTTTTTGTATGTTCTCTGCACTCATTTTGGTCACAGTAAATCTGAAAACGGGTTAACGTAAGCATTTGTTCATGACCCTGATTGTAAGTCCACTTAATGCGAATGATACCAGTGTGGATGATTTTGTTAAGTGGGGTGATGAGTCTTTTTTACACCTAAACTTTACAAAAACTGAGGAACTAAAAATTGGTTTGCTCAGAAGAAGCAGTCAACAAAGACCAGACAGAGGAGACTGTTCACAGTTCTAAATATCTGGTGACAATTAGAGTCTGCAAATCGGCTTTAAATGAAAACACAGCAGCGCCTCTACTGTCTAAGGAAGCCGAGTCTTTTTAGTGCAAGTCCTACCTTTGCGTCAGTCTTTTATAAATCTTGCATTGTGTCTCTCTGGCCTAGTTTGGAAATCTTAATTATCAGAAACAAAAACATCCATCCATCCATTATCCAACCCGCTGAATCCAAACAGGGTCACGGGGGTCTGCTGGAGCTAATACCAGCCAACACAGGGCACAAGGCAGGAACCAATCCTGGGCAGGGTGCCAACCCACCGCAGAGAAACAAAAACAGAATAAATCAAATTGCAAAATGAAGCAGTAAGATAAAGGTCTCAAGTGTCAAATCTCACTGAGCTATTTATCCACCTATCCATCCATTTTCCAACCCGCTGAATCCGAACACAGGGTCACGGGGGTCTGCTGGAGCCAATCCCAGCCAACACAGGGCACAAGGCAGGAACCAATCCTGGGCGGGGTGCAAACCCACCGCAGAACACACACAAACACCAAGCAGACACTAGGGCCAATTTAGAATCGCCAATCCACCTAACCAGCATGTCTTTGGACTGTGGGAGGAAACCCACGCAGACACGGGAAGAACATGCAAACTCCACGCAGGGAGGACCCGGGAAGCAAACCCGGGTCTCCTAACTGTGAGGCAGCAGTGCTACCACTGCGCCACCGTGCCGCCCCCGAGCTATTTAATAAGTGAGTTATTACAGAAAACAGAGTGTATTCTGTCAGACAGGACTCACCCACCACAGCCTCAATTCCAGTTGTTGCCATCAAGTCACAGGTTCCAAGGGTAAACAAGCAACCAGTTCAAATACTCTAAATAAGTTCAGTTTTAATGAACATCCACGTCCTTAAATCATGGGATGGACAGCAATCATTTGTATCAACGATTAGGCAATTCTAAATTAGTCTTTATGTGTAATATGTTTGATACTAATGTTTCACCACAAGTATTATATTCACTGCTATATTTTATTTTTTTGTGCTAAGTTTATGTTTGATGGCTGTTGTCACATACGTGCGATTCAGAGACAGTTTACGGGGTCAAATAAGTGTAGGTTCCCGCCAGACCAGGGGTTGGCGCTGCCCTCTAACTCTTTCTCCTCTCTCCCTACAGACCGGCCAACAAACTTGCAACCTAAAGCCACTTCCAGTCCTCAGATGCCAACCGCCCTCAATTCCTCTTCCCGGCCTTAAGATTCCACTTCCTTCTGATGGCATTTCTGGTTCCCAGCATACCCTTCTCCATTGCATTACTTCTGTTTCACTGACTATAAATGGCAGCCATTTTAATGTACCCTCAATTCTGTTTTGAGCTCCAGTCTGTAAACCAATTCTTTGACTAAACGGGGTGGATCCCCAAACCTTAAACTTGTTCAGTGTGTTCTTTTTACACTGCATTCTTTGTAATGTTACTCGTGGACTCTTTTTAAAACCTGCTGACAAACCAAATTTCTCCCTTGGGACAATAAAATTGAATTGAATTGTTCATGTTTGTGGGGCGCTGCGGCCTGCCTATCTGATAACACAGTATGGAATATTCAAGCACACTTGACTCTGCATAAGAGCTGTCGGATGACTTGATCAATTGAATTATGTATTCTTCATCACAGTTTGCCATAATAAAAAGGCCATTTAATTTTAATTTCAATGACTTAGAGATTATAAATATATATATATATATACACAAATATATATATATATATATATATATATATATATATATATATATATATATCATGTTTGGGCTTGTGTGTTGCTGGAAATACCCAATGTAGTGTATGGAATATTTAAGCACAGGTAGTGCATAAAAAATGCCAGATGACTTGATAAATTGAAAGCATTTAGAAGTCTGGAAACACTGTAATATCACAGTTTGTCATAATGAAATGTTATTACATTTCAAATTCAATAATTAAACGTTCACTGCAGCACACCAAATGACTGCTTGAAAATAAATAAATTAGCTTTGCCAGGCTCAGTCCATCAATGGTCTCTGTGACTGCAGTTTTCCTTTAAATCACAATCCACGTCTTAATCTGAAGTTAAATCTAATTTGAAGTGAATGTGGAGTCAGTTTTGACGGCCGTCTTGTTTTCCCATTTCTACAGCTTATCTCTGACCAGATGTATGAAACTTATAGGGAAGCCCAGTAGTAAAAATGTTGTGAGGAGTTGGTCAACATGGGTGCACTGACTCTCTAGAGGCTTCTTTAGCATTTAGTAGTTATTTTTAGAAGTAGTAGTAAGATTAACATGTACAAACATTAAATTAAATGGGCACTGAGCACCTCCTTGGCAGGTGAGCAAATGACTGCATAATGTCATGCCAGTATATTGAAACAGAAATCCATCTAGAAGGCTGTTTTTATTACTGTACTATGGTATGACTATTTCCATGTACTATTTATTTGCATGACATTGAAGCTAATTCATTAATAGTTACATCTCTAGGTGGGATTCTTTTTTCTCACCTCTGACTCTCTGTGTGGCCCCCATCAAGACAGACAGGTAGATACGGTAGATAGATAGATCGATCTGACTTGGAATGGCAGTAGTTAAGTACACAGTAAGGTCCAGGCTAGTTTATTGTCTTCAGCAACTGTGTACACATTGTGGCGGGTGCCTCCATGCTGGCAGGACTGGGGGAGCAAGCGTGGCCAGAGCATTACCTCCCCCGGAGCGCCAGGTGGCAGCCCCCCTGGGTTGCAGCAGTGCCTAGGACTCCCGCAGGGCTCCATGGGAGTTAGAGTTTAGTACAGTCCTTTTGGGGTCCATGGGTGCCGCCAGGGGGTGCTGCAGCAACTGCTGAGCCCTCATGGACAGTTCTTTCACCACACCAGATGGAAGTAGGTCATCAAACACCTAGAGCACTTACGGGTGCCTTAGATAAGGGGCCAGCAGACACTACTCGGTGACCCGGAGTCAGGAGGAGGAAGATGAAGCTTGACTGGGAGGAGTAGAGGAGAGAAAATAGAGAGAGAATGAGAGAGAAAGGAAGAGAGAAGAAGAAAAAGGAAAGGAAAGAAAAGAGTGTGTTGTGCTTGGAAGTTTGTTGTTGTGCCTGTGGGAGACGGGGAAGATATTTCCCTCAAGGAAAAAGATCAATAAAAGCCGTGTGTGCTTTGAAGTTGTGCCTATGCATCTGTCTGTGCCGGAATGGGGCGGCAGTGCCCACCTTAGAGGTCCACATAGAGGTCTTTTGATGCCAACCAGAAGATAAAGTGCAGGTGCCGTAAAAAACCCCAAAGTGTAGTATGCAAAGTATATAAAGCATAAAACGAAGTAGTACACTGGAACAACACTAGTTAAACAGGAACTAGTCAACTAGAACTAGGAAGTACAGGCCTTCTCATTTTAACCATTTTACATATTGGCAAGTCAAAGCGCACTTGCTTGAGGTTCTTCTGGATTTCAATAATTGAACTAAAACCTAAATCTGAACTTTCTTGGTGTCAAACAGGTGATCTCCTTACTCCCACTGACTTTCTGAAAAGATCTTGGCTTCAAGATTGTGGTGGGTGTCAGTGACTGGATTCAAACTGGGACACCACTGGTTTTGAGAGCCAGTAAGAAACAGTTCTGCAGGGGATGAAGAAGGCAGGCAGTGGGCTAACGCAGACCACCACTGGGACTCAACATGTGCGATTTGAACAGGGAATCCACTGCTCTAAATTGTATTTTCTGGACTGCTGGACCACACAGTATGTAGTAAGTGTTGCTTCATAAGTGAAAACCACTCAGTGCTGTTCATATTAATTCTGTAATGCATTTTAATAATTTGTATAAGCACTAATAGGGCAGCCATCTGCTAACTTCACCCTCAGCAGCAAGCAGACTGTTTTAATCTCCTGCTAACAGTTTATTAAAGATATATCTGTGATTGATGCTGCGGCCATATTTATTTATAGTGAGAAACGTGTATTTATAAATGTACCAGATTTTTTTTTTTTGGCAAGTCTTCATGCTCAGGGTTTGTTCTTACTTTGTACCCAGTGCTGCTAAAGTAGGATCTGGCACCCAAACCCCAATCTTAACTTTTTATACAGGTTAAGGAAAGTTACGTTATGGTAAAATACATTTATTTATAAATATATTCGAGTTGCTCCTGCCTTTTGCCCACTGCTGCTAAGAGGGGCTCCCTTTCCCTATGACTCTGAATGAATTGAGCAGGGAAACACAATTCTTGTAAGCAGTTTACACTGTATGCCTCACAGCTGAGCTGGGTTCTGTTCTCACCGTGTAAAGCTTGCATGTTCTCCCTGTTCATGGGTTATAAGTTCTTTCTGGCTATTACAGGATTTACAGTAACTATGCTCCACATGGAAGTTTCCTTTATTCTGACTGTTAGCTCGGTACAAGTGTCAGTTTATATGAGTGATGGATGGTTGGTTCTACTGGGCTAAATAAAACCACTTTACAGCCCTTTATTAACCTAATTGGATTCAGATTATAGACAGGATTTATGTATATCCATCCATCCAGTGTCAAATCTCACTGAGCTATTTATCCACCTATCCATCCATTTTCCAACCCGCTGAATCCGAACACAGGGGGTCTGCTGGAGCCAATCCCAGCCAACACAGGGCACAAGGCAGGAACCAATCCTGGGCAGGGTGCCAACCCACCACAGGACACACACAAACACACCCACACACCAGGGCCAATTTAGAATCGCCAATCCACCTAACCTGCATGTCTTTGGACTGTGGGAGGAAACCGGAGCGCCCAGAGAAAACCCACGCAGACACGGGGAGAACATGCAAACTCCACGCAGGGAGGACCCGGGAAGTGAACCCGGGTCTCCTAACTGCGAGGCAGCAGCGCCACATTTATGTATATATATTGTGGAGGACTGCCGGCTTCCCATGCCGGTCCGCACCCCCAGGCCGCCAGGAGGAGCTCTCCCGACAGCAGGATCGTGCCCCGAGGTCCAGCAGGGCCTTATGGACTTTGTAGTGTTTATACACAGCCCTGCTGGATACCTTGGGGACCACCAGGAGTCGCTCTGGGCGGGCTTATACGCTCTGTGATGCCGTATGACCCGGGAGTACGTCACGGTCACGTGACAGGAAGAAATGTCATGCTCCCGAGTTGAAGTAAAGGACTGATTGCCCTGACCCGGAAGGAATAAGGAACTGTGGACTGTTGGGACAGAAACACCTCTGGGTCAGGGGCTATAAAAGGGTGGTGCCTCACTCCAGACAACGAGCTGAGCTGGGAGGTAGAGGAGCAAGTGTCTGGGCAAGGAGGAGAGTTGTTAGAAGAGTTTATTTTGTGAGTTTATGAGTAGTGTGGAAGGTGCTTGGTGCATTGTAAAAAATAATAAAGAGTCTTGGACTTGTATCCGGTGTCTGGAGTTGTACCTGAGGGTTCAAGGGAGCAGTAGCGCCCCCTACTGCCACAATATATATATATATATATATATATATAAATAAATATATATAGATGGCTGTTGCTGATTCTAAGAGGCCATGCACCAGTGGTCCTGTTCATAACACACAGTGTAACGCATGGGCATTGGAGGACTCTTCTAAGGGCCGGGGAAAGGTATGCAGTAACCCTCCAAGACGAGAGTGGGGGCTACCGCTGACTCTGTCCTGTTGTTCTTCTTCCCTCACAGCTCAGAGAAGCTGCCCAGTAAGGGCACTTAACCTCACCCCTTCTGGAAGTTTCGCTATAAATGAAGTGCCAACTAACAAAAAGGCGTATTTTGCTGGAAGACCAGAACGAGCCACACAGCAGAGCATGTGACTCTCAAAAATCCTTAAAGAAGGAGAAATCCTTGATCGGGGATGGCGTATTGGCAGGTTTTTTCGTTACTTTTTCATTTTGTTTGTTTCGTACTTGTACCGACGATTGAAAGGGACAACCCAGTTTGCATCCCAAAATTTCAATTGTTTCCAGTCTGTCCTTCCACTGCATGTTTGTATTCTTCTGCAAATTTTAAATCTGCTATTTTTTTATTCTGATGCACCTAAAGGATTTGCATTTCTTAAGAGTAAAAGAGAACACATATCACACTCCTAACAAATTAGTGACTCTTTCATATATTTTTATTTTGCGGAGGCTATGTGTAATTTCTACTTGGCCACTCTGCAGTTTCTTTCCTCACTGGGGTTTTCATTTTACGCACATTACTAGTAAGTGCTGAGTCACTTTGTTGATTACTAAGGTGGATTCTGTTTAAAGCTAGGAGATCATTATCTGCGCTTTCCCTGTGGCTCCATCTGCCCAAAGGTGCACTGGAGAAGTGCGTACATTTTCAATTAATTGATTGCCATTTAATCATTCATGTATTTTCCAGTTTGTTTTTCCAGCTGGTTTAAGAAGTTATGGCATCAGGATGATGGAAAAATACGATTAGGCAAAACATTCAAGGACTTGGGATCTGGGAAACTGAGAGGGAGTGCACAGAATTTATTGAGGGTTTTAATTGAAATGAATAATAATTTGTCATGCCGCTAGACATCTGCTGTGTTTCTTCTTTGTCATCCATAGACTTAACCCAGTTGAAGATCACATAGGGCTGTGTTCTATCGTAGCAACACCATGAACAAGACAGGAGCCAAACAAAAAGAAAACCAAAAACCTTTCTTTTATATAGTACCATTCAATAGAACAATCTGTCGCATCTGTTTTTTTGTAAGATTTCTATTGCAATATTATATTGTATTGAGGATTACTTGTGTTCTGTTCTGTGTATTGGGGCAGCATGATGGCGCAGTGGGTTAGGGTTAGGGTTAGGGTTAGGGTTAGTGCTGCTGCCTCACAGTAAGGAGACCTGGGTTCGCTTCCCGGGTCCTCCCTGCGTGGAGTTTACATGTTCTCCCCGTGTCAATGTGGGTTTCCTCCCACAGTCCAAAGACATGCAGGTTAGGTGCATTGGTGATCCTAAATTGTGCTTGGTGTGTGTGCACGCGCCCTGTGGTGGGCTGGTGCCCTGCCCAGGGTTTGTTTCCTGCCTTGTGCCCTGGGATTGGCTCTAGCAGACCCCTGTGACCCTGTAGTTAAGATATAGCTGGATGGATGTTCTGTGTATTGTACTGTATTGTATTGACCCCCTTCTTTTGACACCAACTGCACACCCAATCCTCCTGAAGGGGGGTCCAACTTTGAACTGCCTTTCCCAAGATTTCTTTCATTTTTTCCCTACTAGAGTTTTTTTTTTGGGAGTTTTTCCTTGTCTTCTTAGAGAGTGAAGTTAGGGGGGCTGTCAAGAGGCAGGGCCTGTTAAAACCCATTGTGGCACTTGTTTTGTGATTTTGGGCTATATAAAAATAAACTGTATTGTATTATATTTTGTTGTTGGAGCACAAAGGCAGCAAAAGTTTGGTAAGCTGGGGTCACGCATCAAGTCAGAGACAGAATTGAACCAGCGGCCTAGTGGGTTAGAAGAATCTAGGTCCTTAGCCATACCCACCCATACAGGGCCAATTGAACAAACTCATCATAAAGACGTCGAAGGCAATCAAAAGAAAAGTCGCACAGACATGAGCAAGTTGCATAAAGACACACTGCGATTCAAGCTAGCTACTGTGCAAGCGTACTGCAACAAAGAATGAAGGTTATAAACAAAACAGTGCCAAACCCACAGCTCTGCAGAGGACGAAGAAGGCAAGGAGTGGGCTACCGCAGAGTTCCACCGGGACTCAACATGTGCGATTTGAACATGGGGGTGGAGTGAGGGGGGGAGGTGGACCTTCTCCTGGCAACATCAGGTGCAAGGCAGGAACCAATCCCGAGACAGAAGGCCAGTCAGTCACAGGGCTCACTTGTGTCTAAAGAGAATCTGCACAAATGTTGCAAAGTTCTTCTTCATGCAAGGAACCATAGAAACAAAATAAATTACCAAGTAATGTGGTGGACAGTAGGACGATAGAACTGGGGATTTTTGTTTTTTCTTTTCTCCTAGCCATCTGACCTTATCACCAGACTCATCTTTAGAGACTTATAATATGACATTGTATATAAGAACACTGCTGTTTTAGTAATATATCTTTTATAAGATAGTCAGTCATTTTCCAACGGGGGTCTGCTGGAGCCAATCCCAGCCAACACAGGGCGCAAGGCAGGAAGAAATCCCTGGGCAGGGTGCCAGCCCACCACTGGGCATACACACACACCCCCCCCCACACACTAGGGACAATTTAGGATCACCAATGCACCTAACCTGCATGTCTTTGGACTGTGGGAGGAAACCGGAGCACCCAGGGGAAATCCACGCAGACATGGGGAGAACATGCGGTGAGGACCCAGGAAGCGAACCCGGGCCTCCTAACTGTGAGGCAACAGCACTACCCACTGCACCACCATGCCACCTTTATAAGATAGTATGGTTATATATTTATTTTTTCTTTGTTAATTATTCATTATTATTCTTACTTATATCATTGTTAGTCTTACCTTATCTTATTTGTTTTTTCTTATCTTAATTTTCTCTTTGATATCTTGTAAAACAATGAGCTATACACCATCTATCCATCCAGCCACAGTCAGAATTTCTTGGGCAGAAAGAGTGGAGTACATGGAAAAAGAGTCACCTAAAGTCTTGTAGAAAGTCTGCCTATAAGGTGATACCGACATGGCTGGAATTCAAACCCAGTCTTGTGGAATTAATTACTGCACCCAAATGTCTGCCTCCATTTTCAAGTCAGTTCTGTTTACTCCTATGAAGCACACTTCCACTTACTACTATGAATAGAGAGTAGTTTAATGAAAACGCAGAACTGCAAACAACAATAACACAAAGTGATGTTGAAGACAATATATACAATAATATTGTTAATTTCCTTAAAGCATCAGAAGACAACAGGGAAAGAGAAGTTTGAGTTGTAATCTGTACCTGTCCTTGGCCTGACACCCACTCTGCCTGACTATGGGCACACTGCCACGCACCAGCTTTATATATTAGATTTATTAACACACAATAAAGACAAAAACAAATTGCTGTCATTTTTATAGCTTATATTATTTGGTACTGAAAGCCATTCAGTATCTTAGCTTGCTTTACTTCTACTTGAAAAACTTTTTATCTTTAAGGGAAAATAATGGGCCATTTCATACAGAGGTCAAAAACATTTGCTAGCTTCTAAATTAAATACTTGTTTTGAAACATTTCAAGACAGCGGTAGCTTGTGGAATGATTTATAGATTCCTTGCATACAAATAGGATGAAATATGAATGGGAGTGCTAATGAGATCGGACTCTTGAGGCGAGGTGGCTGCTTCTGTACCGGAGGTGGCAGCCAGTTAATTTCTAACGGATCTCAATTTGGAGACTGGGAAATTAGCAATTTGATTGTGCGATGTGACTCCGGTGTAGGTTTGAGTTGTGACTGTTAGCGATGCAATGTGAGCCAGCAGCATCCATAACCAAGGGGAAAATATCAACTAATATAATAACATTAATAACAACAATGGGGGAGACTTATACATATTTAATCGAAAAGGAGCTGTTCATTATGTGTGTCCTGAAGCTGCGGATATTAATTTGGTGGCTGATTTACAGTCCATAGCAACTGAGGCAGTTGGGGGTATGGGGGGGTGGGGGGGTGGGGGTGTTGTGATTTGGAAGTTGGGTTTCTTTATTTATTTTAACTTCTAATTTGAGTGCTTTAACAGTATGAAATAGAAGAGGACTTTACAGAGCATTCTGAAACATTTCAAATGAGCCCTGCTGGACTACTGGATGGATAGAAAGGGCAGAATTCCACTGGGAGCGATGCTGAGGGATGGAGAACAAGAACAGAAGAATGTAACTGAGCCTCTCATATTTAAATTAAAGAGCTTGTTTTCGCCTGTCTTGAGCTTGGAAGTAGAAGTATTTACTGTATATATGTGTGACACTTGAACTCTTTAAAACAGGACAAAACCTAAACTAGATAGATAGATAGATAGATAGATAGATAGATAGATAGATAGATAGATAGATAGATAGATGTGAAAGGCACTATATAATAGATAGATAGATAGATAGATAGATAGATAGATAGATAGATAGATAGATAGATAGATAGATAGATAGATAGATAG
>JANRMT010062803.1:6375342-6398849 GCA_026402145.1 Polypterus bichir lapradei | reverse complement strand
GTGATCTGCATGTCGTGCTGCACGTCGATCATTTAAAAGCCTGTACAGCAGCAGCTGCTGCTACCGAGCTGCGTGATCTGCATGTTGCGCTGCGCGACGATCATTTAAAAGCCTGTACAGAAGCTGTTGCTATCGAGCTGCGTGATCTGCATGTCGTGCTGCACGTCGATCATTTAAAAGCTTGTACAGCAGCTGCTGCTGCCATGCTGCGTGATCTGCAAGTCGCACTGCATGTCGATCATTTAAAAGCCTGTACAGAAGCTGTCCTTTAAGCCAGCAGCTGCTGCTGCTGCTGCTGCTGTGCTGCGTGATCTGCATGTTGTGCCGCGTGACGATCATTTAAAAGCCTGTACAGCAGCTGTCCTTTTGTCTCACTTCCTTGTCTCATGGGATGTTAAAGTGTCTCCGAGAAATATTGTAAGTAGTCTTGCGGGACTTCAAAGTGTCTCCCCGAGATGATCACGTCTTGACCCAAATTTTTTTTATATAATAGATAATAGATATGCAGATGTATATTGCTGATAAAGTGTTGCAGAGGTTAACATTGCTCTCTGACAGCTCTTATCCAATTACCTTTGTATATCATGAACTTGTACGCATTAGATTAGATGCTGATGCCAAACAGACATGGTGCAGGTGAGTGTGCCCTGAAACGGACATGATTTTCACACAACCTGGGTGCTTGTTTTTTGTTCAGTGTCCTCTTATACAATAAGCAGCTAAGAAAAATTAACAGTACTGTATATGGAAGCAATGTTACTATAAGCTTTAAATGAACTTTGGTACATTTGCTGTGTAGAACTCCTCAATGTGAAGCTAGAAATGGCTAAACAAGATGTCAAACTGAATCAGTGAGCTATTTAAGAATTAACTCCCGTTTAAGAGTCAGGCTGCAAAGAATACTAAGGGCGGGTGCAGCCCTTCACAGACTGACCTGAGTGTTGGCCCACTAGATTGATTCTCCCACTAGATGAACACATCTAAAGGCTGACCAATTAGACCAGAGTTTAGCATAGTTGACCCCGCAGCTCCATGGATCTGTATTCAATTCTAATGCCCAGACAGGGTCCGTGTTTAGTTTGCACATTCTCTCCGTCTCCAGTGGTATTCCTCCTGCTTCCCAAAGTCACGTATCTAATAAAATTAGCGTTCCCTGTGATTGACTGGCCTTGTTTTCATGTTTTCTTGTTGCTGGGGTTGTCAACTGTACACTTGCTTTAGAAAAGGCAGCACCAGAAAATGGTTGTGAGGATGAGAATTTTTGGCTTTCAACAAAAATCATCTCAAAATGTTTGTGTTCATTTAATTCCTTTAAGCAACATTTTTACATCCATCTAAATTCCCCATTGTCTGCTCTGAATTTTGCTATATAAAATATTCTGTCACACTCCTTTTTTCCAATTCCTGCTGATCACTGTACTTTAGTGTAATTAAACATAAAAAGTGGCTTTCATGTTCCCTGTTAATAACTCCTCTAATCCATAATGTGCAAGTTGGCACTCATGACTGTGCCTAATGCACTAACTTTTTAGAACACCACTTTTGGCACTCACATTTTGTCAGTTTATCTATGAAATAATTACATTAACCTCTGTGTTTTAGCCTTTAAGTTTTTTTCTTCTATTTTTATGTAAGTTAACTGTAGCCACAGCTACAGAGACTTTGGTGCAATCCCACTAGAGTTTGAAAAACATCTTGGTGGAAGAATAATATAAACTAACATTTAATAAAAATTTGTACTATTTAGTAATATTTGACAGTTGCCTAATGCTAAATTGGGGAGACATGTTGGTGCAGTAGTCTGAGCTATGTGGTCTGGGCTCAGTGCCTACTTGGGTCATGGTCTGTGTGGACTTTGCATTTTCTTTTCATATTTTAGTAGGTTCTTTAATAGCCAAAGTTTAATTTTCCCCAATCTGAAATTAATGCTTGTTGACCAGTAATTCTTAAGTGAACCCAGAGTTAGTGGGAATACATGAGTGCCGCCTGAAATGAGCTTGAGTTAAGTTGGAGGATTTATTGCTGTCCTGAACTGCTGGTTTAAGCTCCATCTAACCTTCCTTCATGTGGAAGGTAAAGCAGATAGGCCTTAAAATGAAACTTTAACTGCTGTAAGTCTCCTTGGTCTTGAACAGAAAGTCTAGGCCATTATTGTTCTGGAGTTCTGAGGCAGCAAAGTTAACTACTGCTCTGCCTTTCCAAAATTTCTCCCCATAATACTTTGGCTTTTTTAAAATGAGCTGGACTGGGCACTGTCTATTTAACAGTCAGTTAAAGCAAACTGCTGGAATGTCATTCTTGACTTTTTAAACCCAATTTAACTCTAAATTATTTAACTGTATGACTATGTTATCAATAAAGCGGCAATGAAAGGCTTGAAACGCTACCAACAGCTACTTCAGCATCTGGAACGAAAAACAGGAAAAAAGTTGACAATCGCAAGAGGAAAACCTTTTGGGATGCAAACAGACACATGCACCACTTAATGCGCGTACTTAACTGTGAATCAGCTAATTATATTGTAACTCAACAAACTAATGCATTGCAGTTATGGAAGAGCTTTGAGTGATGTGGGAGACACAAGCCTGAGCTGGCACAGCAGTGCCACACTTCCCCTTGGGGACAGCTGTCTAGACTTGATGGTGACATTCCAGCTTCAGAAAGCAACAAGATGGCATCTACAGTTCATACCGTAGATAATGCTGTAAGTATTCATCTACAAGGAAAACAACATTCTGATATGGCTGCAATGATTGTCAAGGGTACTTATGCTAAAAGCAAAATAAAAACACAATTGTAGGAATCCCCTCCAGTAGCCATTCAGCAAGGTTACGACTGTGTTTGTGAGGACACAGAGAAATATATCAGGATGGTATGCTGCAGAGCTGAAAGATGAAAATAGAGTGTGGTTAGTACTCAGGGACGCAAGGACAGAAAAATGTGTCTAAACAGAACAATGACTACAAAAAAAAATATTTATATATATATATATATATATATATATATATATATATATATATATATGCAGCAATTAAATAAAAAATGCCTTGGGCAAAACTTGGCAGCTGCTCTCTTTATAACTATGTATCTTAAGAAGAATGATAGTACTCTAATTCCTCTGAACCACAAATGAAAGATAAAAATATATAAGTTAGTAGTTTGAGGACAGATATTGGAAAAATGTGGGTTTTGGTAGTGGGAGCTGGCTTCACTGTGAGGGGGGCTTTACCCCAGCATCTAGGATGGCACATCATTATTACTTCAAAAGAAAACCGGTTTAATGGGGAGAGCTTTATTAATGTCAGTCAAGTGGCTCTTTCAGCTTCGAAATTTGGGATTTACCCTTTCTTACAGTGTACTCACTCACTCTATCTATCTATCTATCTATCTATCTATCTATCTATCTATCTATCTATCTATCTATCTATCTATCTATCTGTCTATCTATCTATCTATCTAGCTAGCTAAGTTGTGCATTGCCTCATTTTCAGTTTTGTAATGAACTTATCACTCTGCTGGCATACGTTACAGCTCCCCTCAAGATAGGAGAAAGCAACCTACCCATCTATCTATCCATCCATCCATCCTTTTACTAAACTAACTTTTAGGACTGCAGAGAGCTAGAGCCCACCCTAGCCGTACTAGGTGCCAGTCTATTTCAAGGCCCAATCACTCATATCACTTATCTGTGTATCGTTTTGTAATTACCCCTTTTTTCTTGATACCCACTGAATGCCCAACTTACCTGGAAAGGGGTCTCTCTTTGAACTGCCTTTTCCAAGATTTCTTCCAGTTTTTCCCTACGAGGTTTTTTTTGGGAGTCTTTCCTTGTCTTCTTTAAGAGTCAATGCTGGGGGCTATCAAAAGGCACGGCCTATTAGAGCCCATTGTGACACTACTTGTGTGATTTTGGGCTATACAAGAATAAATTGTATTGTATATCAGGCTAATGAGTTCAAGACACATTTGAGAGTAAATACTCGGGTAGACATTTGGCAAATGTGCAAACCCCATACAGGCCAAAACTGTATCATGTTTTTTACTTTTAGAATTTACATGTCTTTGCTTGTTTTTTTTTGTGGGTAGTCATTCTTCTCTTTAGATGCCTTTATCATTCTTGAGTCCCTTACTACTAACAGTACTCAATTTTTGCTTTTCACAAAATATACTTTATATCTCAGGGACTTCAGTTAATGTTCACATCAAACACCAATATGGGGAAAAAATGATTTTGACTATGGCATGATTGTTGTTGTAAGACGGGCTTGTCAGAGTATTTCTATAGTTGGTTATCTCCTGGGATCTTGACGCACAACAGCCTCTAGAGTTCACTTAGAATGGTGCAAAACACATCCAGTGAGAGGCTGTTCTGCGGACAGAAACACTTTGTTGATGAGAGTGGTCAGAGGAGGATGGCCAGACTGGCTCAAGCTGACAGAAAGGCTATGGTTACTCAGATAACCGCTCTTTACAACACATTGAACCTGAGGCAGATGGGTTACAACAGTCAAAGACCACATCGAGTTCCACTCCTGTTAGCCAAGAACAGAAAGTTCAGTGGACACAGGCTCGCAAAACAAAACAGTTAAAGACTAGAAAAACAGCCTGTTCTTATAAATCTCGATTTGTGCTGAGACACAAAAATGGTAGGGCCAGAATTTGATGCCAATAGCATGAATCCATGCCCCAACCTGCCTTGTGTCAACAGTCCAGGCTGGTGGTGTAATGGTGTGGGGAATGTTTTCTTGGCACACTTTAAGTGTGTTAATAGCAATCATTTATTGCTTGAATTCCCCAGACTACTCGAGTATTGTTGCTGACCGTGTGCATGTTCATGGCCACAAGTTACCCATCTTCTCATGGCTACTTCCAGCATGATAATGCACAATGTCACAAAACAAAACGCATTTCAAACTGTTTTAATGAACATGACAATGAATTAGGTGTTCTTCAGTGGCATTCGTCCAACAGAACACCTTTGGGATGTTGTGGAATGGGAGATTGACAGCATGAATATGCAGCTGAAAAATAGGCAGAAATCATGTGAAGAAATCATATCAACATGGACTAGAATCTGAAAGAAATGTTTCTAGCACCTAACGGAATCCATGCCATGAATAACTGAGACTGTTTTGTGTGCCCGATCCATTGTAAGTATAGTGTTTCTAATAATTTGGCCAGTGACTGCATATGAACAGAGGCATAAGACTGAATACTAAGAAACTTAGTTAAGTAAATAGGTTACTATAGTGCAACTAATCTTTTCAGTTCATTGGTAATAATATCAGCCAATAAATACAGTAGATGGGATAATAAATAAGGAATTCGGTAAATACAAAAGAAATGAAGAGTAGTTAGATAGATGGTATAGACAAGAGGCAGACAGAGCGCACATATAAAATAGTTCCATTATATATAGTAATTCAGTAATGACAGCTGTTTCCTGGCCATGAATGTCCCAAAATCCCAGCAGTTCTGACGCCAGCGTATGCTTAACTCAAAAAATGCGTTCCGGTCAGCAATCAACAAAGCCTGCAGACAAAGTGAAAGAAATAAGAGTAGGCGCTTTGCTCTGTCAGGAGCTAAAAGCTCTCACTGACCCACAAATAATGCAGATAACAGGGGGCAGCGTTTCTGTGGCAACACTGAGCCTCTGAGTTGTGGGGTTTATTTATTTGTGTACATTGTTCCTAGTATCAGGCAAACAAAAGCAGACATCCATTAACCTGTAATTAAACAGCAAGGAAGCAGGAAACATTCATTAAATTTGCACACCTATGGATAAATCATTACTATTGCCCCTGTATTTAGTAGGCAAGAAACTGTGAGTAGCTCTACAAAGAAGGCTTTACTCCCCATAAAGCAAAGTATTTCTTTCGTCAATCCTGTATTATAATATAGTTTTAAGTAAATGCTTCACAAATTCAAATGATGCCATCAATAATTGCTTCGCTATTAGCACGCACAAAAGACTAACACGTACCGTGATGAGACTTCTTACCGTCTTTTTGGCAGCTATTATAACAGACTTAAATTTCTTGAGAAATAAAAGCTTTGATATGAAAGGCACTATACCAGATGAAGGCTGCTAGATAGATTGAAGGCTTGATTAACTGCTCAGATAATTAGGCTCAATTTTGGACATCCGTGGCCATTTATGTGGAACAAAGGAAGGCTGTGACTCATCAGCTAGCGATTCACGATAATACTTTGAGCTGTCCCTCAAAAATAACTTACTAGTTAAATCAGCGCACCTCAACAGGACATTAAATCTGTAAGGAACACTCACCCGCATAGGCAGAAGACAATTTGCTTAAGACCATCATGAAAAACATTCTTTTTTACATTGTAAGACACTGTGCATTCAGCATAGCCAAGACATGCATTATATATAATGACAGCACTCTTAGCTGATCTAGTAAAGCAATCTCCAAAAATGAGGTAAGACACAAACTAAATTAATTTTTCGTCAAGTCTTAAAGGTTTCTATTGCAATGACATGTACGGTGTAGTACTACATGCAGATTTTTGTAACCCTGTATACGGTGGGGTGTTGTATTAGTCTGATGGATTTAATACAACATATAAATGCATTAAGGAAATGCCAGCTCCTCACATAAAACTCTGACATCAACTGATCAGTTCTAGGAGTGATAGCTGTGTGCTGCTCAACACATTAACAAGATACCAGCCAAAGCTCTCAGGTGGTAAGATTGGTAATGCTTTTTACCCGGTGCCTCTCAGATGTTCTGCTCTTTAGCACATGTTGTGCTAACGTGTTTTGGCCTACCTGTTCCTTTAAAAATGTTGCAGACGTTTTCTGGTTATGAGGTGAAAACAAAACACCAGTACAGTAGGGAAATGGCACGCACCTCTTTAATGGCCGTGTTTGAGCCTAGTGTTAAATATAAGAGCAGAAGACATTTGACCAACAACAGAAGACCATTCAGTTCATTATGCTCATTTGGTTAGCTAACATACACATTTTCATAATATCACTTCCAAATATTTTTTATTGGTCATCCAGGTTTCTGATTCGACTAATTCATTTGGTAGTTTGTTCCAGATGTTCACAACCCTTTGCATGAAGAAATAGTTCCTGTTGTTCAGTCTTAAATAGACCTCCACTTGTTTTCTTGAGTTTGCAATTTACTATTTAATGAAAAGAATTCAATTGGAACAACATTATTGATGTCTTTGAAAACTCTGAGGACCTGGATTAGGTCTGCACACCACTAAGTTCTGCACTAAAGAGATTTAGCTTCCTTTACCTGCCAGAGTAGGACATGCCTTTTAGTCCCATCTTGCTCTCTGGTGCACAGCTTCAGATGCTGCTTTGTAGAGTGGTGACCATAACTGCACACAGTACTCCACATGTAGTCTCATTAGTGCCATATAGACTCTAAATGTTATATCCTTTGATTTATATTCCAGTTTTTACAATAACACCAGACATTTTATTCGCTTTTTCAATTATCTCTGCACTTTTAATAGACAATGTTGTGTCAGTATAAACCCGTAAATGTTTTCCTGAGGTTTCTGCTGTGTTCTATTTACAATACAATTTATCTTTTGTACAGCCCAAAATCACACAATAAGTACCGCAATGGGCTTTAACAGGCCCTGCCTCTTGACAGCCCCCCAGTCTTGACTCTCTAAGAAGACCAGAAAAAACTCCCAAAAAAACCCTTGTAGGGAAAAAATGGAAAAAACCTTGGGAAAGGCAGTTCAAAGAGAGACCCCTTTCCAAGTAGGATGGGCGTGCAGTGGGTGTTAAAAAGAAGGGGGTCAATACAATACGGTACAATAAACAGAACAGAACAAATCCTTAATACAGTATAAAAATAAATATTCTAGAAGTACGGAGTACAATTTAACAGTAGATGATATAACATAATATGATTTGGATTTGTTTAGAGTCCTGGAGACCTTATTTATCAAGCTGTCTCCCCCATTTGGCCAGTTCACAGCTGAAATAGCGCTAATCTGATGAAAGGACCCCTCTTTCCCACGATTCCTGCGATCCTCCATCAGGGATGACTTTACCTTAAGCTGGCAAAACAATTTAGCAGGTGGGCCGTGGCACCAAGTGCCACATTTGAGTACCGAGAAGAGAAACAGAATAGGTGAGGGTTAGTATCAAATTATAACTATCATGTTACTTATGTTTTAGTGCTAATGACTAATAACAGAGGTGCAGTATATACAGTTAATCAGCAGCTCTAGTCAGGATATGCTAAACTGAAGTAGTGAGTCTTCCGCTGGGATTTAAAACCTGAGATCGAAGGGGCACCTCTTATAGAAGCAGAAGACCATTCCACAGTTTAGGGGCCCTGTAACTAAAAGCTCGACCTCCCACAGTTATTTCATTAATTCTTGGAATCATAAGCAGACCGGCATCTTGCGATCTTAATGTGCACTCTGGTTTGTAAGGTCATGATAATTTCAGACAAGTAAGCCAGACCTTGGCCATTTAATGCTTTATATGTTAAAAGGAGGATTTTGAAATCTGCCCTAAACTTAACCAGGAGCCAGTGTAAGGATTTAAGAACTGGAGTTATGTGTTTGTATTTTCTTGTTCTTGTAATAATTCTTACAGCAGCATTTTGGATTAACTGGAGGCTGTATAAAGAACAATATGAACATCCACTGACACACCGCATTGCAGTAGTCAATCCTAGTAGAAATAAATGCATGAATTAATTTCTCACAATCCTGTTTATTTAGAAAGCGCCTTAATTTCCTAACATTTGTAAGATGGAAGAAACATGATTTGGACAACTTTGTAATATGCGCTTTAAAGGACATGCTAGAGTCAAAGATAACTCCTAGATTGCGGGCTGATTCAGCAAAATTAATGGTGATTCCAACTGAGTTAAATGATGCCAGAATATTGTTGTGATCAGCGTCATTCCCTCCAACAATTAACATCTCTGTTTTATCTGTGTTTAAAGACACGTAGTTCTCATCCATCCATTCCTTTAATTCACTAACACAACTAATTAAAGACAACATTGGAGAAACTTCATTTGATCTAAATGAAAGGTATAACTGGGTGTCATCTGCATACAAGTGAAAATTAACATTATGTTTCCTAATGATAGATCCCAGTGGAAGCATGTTAATTGAGATTATAATTATAATCATGGTTCCTTTTCACTTGTGTGTAGTACCTTGCACATTTCATTACATTACACTATATATACCAGGCGTTTGCCCAGTTCTAATTCTGACCTTTATAAACTGTTTTTGCTGCATCCTCAGTATCTACTGTCCATCCAATTTTAGTGTCATCAATGAATTTCGCAATTTTACTTGTTATTAAGAAGCTATGTTATTAACATCAATTAGAAATAGTAACAGGCCCCTGAAGGACTCCAATAATGGCATCACCCCACTTGGAGCATTCACCTGTTATCTGTACCCTTTCTCTTATCAATTTCCCAATGTGTTTATGGAGATGGAGCTCCATGGTGGGTACTGTAACTGAAGAAATGTAAACCACGTTTTACATCAGAGACATCTAAGACACAAAATAAATCAGTACCACTAATAGGACAGCTTCAATTTTGTTAGCATGAATGGCAAACTTTGTTCTGCAGCTTTATGATAAGGTCATTATAAAATGCATAACATTTAAAAACAATCATTTGGACTTATATGATGACAATGTCTCTGCACAGACTTGCTTAAGATATACATTTGTATTTAAATAATAAATGAATCAATCAATTGATTAATTGCTTCATTTAATGGTTAATTACATAGGTAATTAATAGATCTGACTGACGCTTTTAAGTTTAACTTACTTTCTACTTTCTACTTAAACTAATCAATTGATGAATTAATTAAGTGCCCTGTGTGAGTGGGCTCTGTGATGGACTGGCATTCCAACCAGGGTTGATTGCTATCTTGTCACCTGCTCTTTAGGCAATTGTTCAAGAAAGCTGATAAAATAAGTTTACCACTACCAGTTCTAGGATGCCTTTAGGTTAAAATGCCAGCCTTTTTCAAGGCAGCTATTGACATCATCACAGACTAGCTATGTTAGAGCCGAAGAGGTGTTGAAGACTAACTGGAATGCCACACTAGGGTCTTTTCATACACCATCTTTAATATTTCAGTCTTCCATACCATTTCTTTTAACACTCCTGGTTTGTTCAGGTTTATGTTCAAGTTTATTGTCATGTGCTCACAGTACAATGAAATTCTTATTTGCATGTCTCCCACAGACTAGTGAACAGTATTGCGGCAAGGCAGATAATAAATAATCCAACAGCAGACAATGAATACAACAGCAAACAGAACATACAGCTCAAAATATATTACTTAGGAATGTCGGTGAATCTTATTTGAATACCAGTAGTCAGATAATGTGAAATTGTGTGAATTCTTGGCTGCTTATCGGATTAATCAATAACACATTTTTTGTTCAAATCAGCGAACGCCAGCGAAAAGTATTTATGATGCATGCAGTATTGAATGAAATTTGGCTCGTGGCATTAACAATGACTCCCCACCTGTCACAGAGCTCATGCAAATAAATAGCTAAGCTAGTGTTCCATTTCCCTGGTAGTCGGACCTAATCAGTTCAGAATAGCCCACTAATATGAGGGTTTCCAGCTCCTGCCAAGATTGAAAGATTATCTAAAAATTGTTTATTTTGTCCAACTATTTGCATGCCTGCTGTGTGGACCTTGATGCTGGAAAGGTTGATGGGGCTGCCTATGAAAACAAATAAAAAAAAAAAAACACATTCTCTGAAGCTGCTGGCCAGATCATAGAAGATACTGGCTTAGACGTGAGCAAGCTACATATACAGGGTGAGTCAAAATTATGTTAACATTTGAATGGCGGAAACAATTTATTCATAAAACATACTTCATATGTGCAAGATGATTCACAGGAATGTCTCAACCTGTTCGCCATCATGATCAACACATATACCATAGGTGGCACATTAATTGTCCACAAAAATTATATATAAGTATATACATAGCAGTACCATTAATGTTAACATAATTTTGACTCACCCTCTACAATAACTCATACTGTAATGGGAGAGCACTAATTAAATACAGAAAAAATGAAAAACGGTCAATCCCTGCCCCAAACAAACAGATCATGAAATGAAATTGTAAAGGAAAAATGTAATGTTCTAAATTTTATACCATGGAGGCATTCGATTACAAGCCACCAGGATGCCAGTTTAATCCCTACTGCCAGTCATCTTCAGGAAGTGACTTTAGAGCTGTGAACTATGATGAACTGCCATCAATTCAAATGGATACTATCCTCCAGCAATCCTTCCATAATAATATGAAGAGCTGTCAAAGTGCTCTGGGTTTTCAATACCTTCCTATGATGCTGAACAGGATGAAGTGGCATTGATAATGAAGAGATGTTGCTTGTCGGTCTCAGTTAGAGCTTACTCCTTACTAAAGTTGGTGGCGCATTATGTAGCTTCTAGTTGGAGAGGATGTCAGACTTAATGACGGCAACTGCTTATCTCATGGCCTGATCGTGTCAGATTACATGACTCGTAACTACAAGTTATGCCAAATTATACAAGTTCATGATGAATTTCCAGCTCTTTTTCACATTTCCAGTGAAAGTGTTGCGACTTTGTCCTTTTTCTGACAGCCAATAATGTGCTCCCTGACAGAGCCGATGTTGTACAAATGCTTTACAGATAATGCAAGTTTGGCTGCAATCTCATCATTTTGATGTTGTTTTTTTCCAACACAAGATATCAGACAGATGAGACTCCTCTGTTTGCTAAGTCCAAAACATTTGTGTTCCTTATTCCTCGTAGCTGCATTATATACATTATACTTTCAACTAAGCACTCTCTGGTTCTTAGCTCTCACATACACTGAGCGTAGCCCCTCCGACTTAAGACAAAATCAGACCTGTGTGACGGTGCTGGGGCGAGTCGCAGATTGGTTGGACTGAGTCGTTAGATATGTCAGACTAACCAACTGTATCTGACTGCCTCCGACTCGCTAAGATTATGTAAATGAAGTCTGTGGCTGAAAATTGTGGGAAAAGTCATGGAATGTGTCAAAGCCTTGATGTTTCATTACACTTTACTTCACGTTCAATCCATTCTCCCAGGTAAGGATCATGATGGCAGCCTACCTGGCTGAACAGACCAGACTAACCTGTAATTCCCTGTTACTCCCAGGCCAACAATAATACAAGATAAAGTAAACGACTTTATCAGTATTAGTGTCTGTAGTAATAGTAGTAGTTGTATTCTCACAGAGTTCAGTGAAATTCTTACTTGAATGACTAACCAACAAGCAACCCTTCACCACTCCCTGACACCATAATAAGTAAGAATGTATGAATATTAGTTACATATATTTATGGTAACAGCAAAAGGGTTTACCTCCAAAATGTCGTACAATGAATCACTGAGAAGTTAAACCTCAGATATTCCCATAAGTTTTCACAGTGCTTCACTTTTCTTTAGTTTTCTTTAGTTGCAGTCCTACTGGGTTTAAACGAGTTATAAAAAACCCTTGGAAAAAAATGGTGATACACTGGAGGGTTTTATCCTGTGCTGTCCTGTAAAGGAATGCGGGCTACATTATTTCCAGTTAATGCTGGACCCTGGCTATTTTTTATTAACTTTAAGAAGCTAACTGTTGGGATGTAGTTTGATTAAGTAGGTTAAGCACAAATGTCTTGATTTTAAAGGCCTTTTATTATGCCATGAATGCTCTGCCTCCTGTCAGCTTTGCTGAATGCTATTAAGATAAATACACAGGCGCCTTTTGTCGCACTTTAATAATGTTTTCATTTAGTCTTTATAAAATCGAGTGGGCTCTGACAGATTGCCTGTTTTGTGTAAATTTTGCTTATTTTTCGAGGAACACAAAAGGAAGCTAAATTTAAAAAGGAGACAAGAAAAAGGGATTGATGCCTGCTTAGAAAAGTGAAATGCTGATTGTTTCTTGTTTCACAGTCTATTTGAAATAAATCGGTGAGCTGTTTCAATTAAGGCATTTGCTCTCACATTGATACACACACAAATACAAAAGGAAATCCGATCAGAAAGTGCTCTGGTCTTTGGCACATGAAAGAGCTTTCATAAACACAAGCCTCATAATTGGTTTGCAAATGGAGTATTCATCATTATTACAGCATCAATATTTTTCAAGGCACAATGGGAATGCGACCCAAAGTTTTGTTCCGATGAAGAGGTTCTCTGGAATGTACTAGGCCGTCATCAGGCCATCCACTTCCCTGCGACTGACTTTTTAAAGATTCTATTCAGATAAAGACTCCCCAAATTATTATATTTCATATAAAATCATGAACAAGAAAACTTGACAGTAGAACGTGTGTATGTTTACCTCTTAAATATCTGGATGCAACATTTCGGAGAAAACTGTAAATGATGACACCCTTGATAAAGTCGGGAAAAGCAGTCACGCCAGTTATACCAGTTATAATAATGCATATCACCAAGCCATTATTACAATATGTGTTGACGTGACAAAACATATTAAACCTCAAAATTTATGAATATGTGACACATACAGTAGACTCTATTTTAGTTCCCTTTTAATGTAGCCAATGATGCATTTTTGTACTGAAGACCCTTTTAGTTTAGTTTTTTTGTCAGTTTATATAGGCTACCTGTTGTCACTTCTCAGGATTTGAAAGCAATGCAGTCACTGCATGAAGTAAAAGCACAATTGTGGTTCACTTCCTGCACACAGAAAGCTCTAAATCTCATGCCCTACAGCTTATTCATAACCAAATGGTTTGACATAACATGCCTTCTTTGGTTCTATTTGAAGACTATGCAAATGATATTATACAAAGAGAATGAGATTTCAGGGAGCAGCAGGATTGTTACACTCATGATGATGACTGGCCTAAGACCCGATTAATTTTTTCAAGAGCTATTCGCAAGGAATAATTGGGCCAGGCATCAGAAAGACAGACAGCCCCAAATCGGGCTATATCTGTTCATATCCAGGTTTTATCAACTGTTAGCTTTCTGGCAACAGGTTAGGAATATCTCAGCCCAGCTTCAGCTCCATCATGCCCACTGTACTGGAAGCTATAAACTGACTAACAAGGAACTGCATTCAGTTTTCATATGTTGTAGATGTGTAGGTCAATATAAAAAGGCAATCTGCATCAGTGTCCAGTTTTCCTAATGTTATTGACTGCACTCAAATTGCAATAAAGGCACGTAGCAAGAAAAAAAGCTGCTTTTGTTAACTGTAAGCAGTGACATTCCATTCATGAACAAGTTATCTGTGGTGCCTAGATGAGACTGACAAACATTGTGGCTCGGTGGCCTGGGTCAACCCGTGATTAATTTATTTTGAGGCAAACTAGAATTGGCAGAGGACTTGCTGATGGCTGGCTTGTTGAACTGAACCCTCAGTTTATCATCTGCCCTATGCTATTCATTGTAACGTCAATCATGTCATTACATATGTCATGTGATAGTGACCACCCATTCAGACTCTGGCACAATACACCACTGACCGACCTCCAGAGCACAGAGGAGAGGCGCTACAATGCTACACATGCTCAGGTCTGCAGCACATCATAGGACTCCTCAAATGCAGGTGGCGGTGTCTCAGTGTGTCAGGTGGGAGGCTACTCTAACAGCCAATGAGGTTCTGCCGCATCAGTAGTAGGAGGTTTAATGGCATATTCCATATTTGTTTGTTTTAGGTGGCAACTGGATGGGGTTTGAGATGCACTCATGTACGCACATTTATGTTTCCAATTTATTAAAGGTAAATTTCATACAAATTGTTTTGGTGTACAAATTTTTCTGTTGAGCAGCACGGTGGTGCAGTGGGTAGCACTGCTGCCTCGCAGTTAGGAGACCCGGGTTCACTTCCTGGGTCCTCCCTGTGTGGAGTTTGCATGTTCTCCCAGTGCCTGAGTGGGGTTGCTCCGGTTTCCTCCCACAGTCCAAAGACATGCAGGTTAGGTGCATTGGCGATCCTAAATTGTCCCTAGTGTGTGTGTGTGCACTCTGCGGTGGGCTGGTGCCCTGCCTGGGGTTTGTTTCCTGCCTTGAGCCCTGTTTTGGCTGAGATTGGCTCCAGCAGACCCCCATGACCCTTTAGTTTGGATATAGCGGGATGGAAGGAAATGTTGTTTGGTGTATGCATACTTTCATACTTGAATCCGCTCAATGTTTTATAAATGAGACCCTTAGTCCTCCTAGCACATAATAGCACTATTTTAGTATCGGGAATTAAAACCCCAGGAACAAGCTATCAAGTAGTGCACCATTTATTTTCTTGATGAAAGCAAGAAAAAACTACCATCGTTAAGTAGGTTAGCCAGTGGTCCTCCAAATATCCTTGACCTTCTGTGCCTTTATTTATTTTCCAGATCACACTTTAGATCTTCCTCCAGGTTTCACTTTTTGCTTGTATGTTCATATTAACTCCTAAATTCATAATTATGACATAACATTGTGGGTCTCAGGTGGGGAGAACCGATCTTGACAGCAATGGGCACAAGTCAGGAAACAGCCCTAGACAGGTCGCCAGTCGATTTTACGATTCATTCATGCACACACCCTCACTTGGCACAATTTAGAATTGCCAGTTTGCTTGAAATGTATGGGAGGAATGTATGCGGGAGGAAAGTGCAGACATAGTGAATACGGACAGTCAACACAAATACTGACCAGGAACAGGACTTACTGTAAATACAGGATCGTCAATCCTCTACTTAGAAAAAATAAAAATTGTTACTATAAAATTATAAAAATTATAAATTGTAAAGTCTTCAGGCAGTTGCTCATTCGATATAATTTATCCACTTTTATCTCATTCATACAATGTATAGCTGCTGACTGCATACCCTATCAGTGCTAGCCACTCATTCATTCATTCATCAACTTTGAAATCCACTTATTCCTGTATTAGGTCATAACGACTTGAAGCCAATCCCAACAACATCTGGTATAGGGCAGGAACTCCCCCTAGACACATCTACACTCAATCTTACTGGGCCTCTTTAGAGCTGCCAATCAACCTAACCTGTTCATTTTGGGCATGTGAGGGGTTCGGGTTGAAGTACAATCCATTCTGACCAAGGGGAGATCATTGAAACTCGATATACAGTACACAGAATCTAGCTTACTGGTGCAACTGATTTAAGCCATTTTCATTTTGCTGCTCTCTCCAATGTTATTTGGATGATTTTCACTCATCAAAGGATAAGGACACGCACATGTTTGTGCATTAACTCATTTGTACAAAAAGATTTACATTTATTGATTTTAAATGAGAATTTTAGACAAAAAATATTCTGTTGCGTGATAGTCGTGGCCTAAATTTGAATGTGAAACCAACCTATTAAGGATCCTTTTAAATGCGTCAGAAAACACAGTGAGGCAGAAAAGTGGAAAATCAGTGCATTCTTTCCTTGAATACTTAATTCATCAATTCATTTATTTTCCAAACTGCTTATTATAATACTGTATATAAGTGTGTCTTTGAAAGCAGGACTTATCCCAGGATGGTCCATCAGTTCATTGCAAGGGCAGGGTACTCAATCACCCACAGAGCCCACATGCAGAGCTACATTTGTTATGATTTGGGATTATTTTGGGACCTTAGAGGCCGCCAGTGTTTATTTCCATTGTTAGGTCTGCTTCCAGTGTTGCTAGTGGTGTGGCCTCCAAGCTTGGTGTTTTTTGGTGTTTTCGCTGCACCAAGGAGCCTCTATGTCCGGTCACTATTCAAGGAGAGGATGTAAAGGTGGTCCACTCTTACAGGTACTTGGGGGTCAAGTTGCACTGGTCTTGGAACATTGTGGAACTATATACGAAAGGGCAGGGCAGGCTCTTTTTCTATAGGAGACTGGATTCCTTTAATATGGGAAGTGACATCCATCACATCTTCTATAACTCCATGATGGTCGGTGCGATTTTCTATGCTGTGGTGTGCTGGGCTGGACACATCACTTCAAAAGAGGCCAACCAAACAAACAATCTAATTAAAAGGGCAGGCTCAGTTATAGAACACACTCTGGACCTCCTGGTGTCAGTAGCAAAGGAGAGAATTAAAACAAAACTGAATACCATTACGAACAATGCTGCACAACCTCTCTCTGATACACTAACACTGAAGACATTCAGCCAACAAGTCATTCAGCAGAAGTGTGTCAAGAAACGCTACTGGGACTCTTTAATGCCAATTGCAATATGCCTGTGTAGTGACTCACTGGGACTGGGACTGCCAAGTCAGACATTTTAATTTCTTTTTAATTTTCTTGCTTTATAGTCATTCTGGTGTGTGTTCAGACCAAAGTGTGTGTATGTGTGCATTTACAGTATTTATTTGTCTACCTATTTATGTATTTATTTATTTAAAGGCATTTTGTAAAAAAACTAATTTTCTCTTAAGGTCAGATAATCTATCTATCTATCTATCTATCTATCTATCTATCTATCTATCTATCATCAATGCAACAGAGTAAAAGGACAGCTATGAGTACAAATCCTTATCCAATCTGCAGACGCCAAATTTCTGAAGTATTTAAAATTTATCTTTATGCTCTTTTCTTGCTTGTATATTCGTTTTGACCCTCTTGTTCTCTCGACAGCAACTGCTGTCTCTCGTATTGGGTATTGGTTTTGTTTCGCTTTATATCTATTTTTTTGGTTTTGTTTATTAATGCACATCTCCAGGTTTTTGCTCCTAACTTTATCCTCCTGTTCATTGACAGAACAATATTAGCGTGACCAGGAAACTTCAGAATGCCATACAAAAAACAAAGGATTTGTAACCTGTGAGGCGACAACCCTAACCAGTATGCCACCATAACTCTTCTTTGAATTAAAATAGAAATTGTAGCAGAAAAACACAAAAGTATATTCCTGTGTTTGTTTTATTATTTCTGTGTGATTTTAAGAGTGCCATGGGTATGCCTTTCCTGTGTAACTAAGACATCCTGTACCTGTTGTGTTCCCATAAAATAATTACAATTAAATATATTTTATGTTTTAAGAATTAATAATTAAGAAGCTTCTCTTTAGAGATAAATGTGTGTGTCAAAGATGTTTATAATATGTTTAACTAATTTCCAACTTTAAATAGATTATACTCAAGATGTTACTACAATATACAATTTATCTGTGTGCTGATTGGGGTAAATTGAAATGATCTGAATATGATATGTAAATGAGTCAACTGTACTTTAGATCCTTGCTTTGTGTTTTAGGTCAGTCTGCTTTGCTGCACTGAACAGGCATACATGATGCCTTCACCAGCTTTGCAGAAAAAAATGATATCCATTTTTGCATATATTTGTAATGATGACACAATACAAATTTTTATTTATAGAGTATTTTCCATAACTGAAATAAACCACCCCAGTTACTCAGATTCCTTTTTTATGACTTTTTACTTTCTCATATATGAAGTATAGGGAAAGTATTTTAATCGCCCAAAGATTCAATGTCAAGATTTTGTTGAATCTCGCCGTTTTAGACCGAAAATAGAGTCCGAAAATACCATTTTTGGAATTATGTTTGTGTGTCTGTCTGTGTGTGTGTGTGTAAGTACGCTTTCACTTATGTCAACCAAATTTTGCATGCAAGTATTAGGTACAAAACATAGATTTCTATTAACTTTTGGGCCGTTTCCATTAACTGGAAGTGGTACTTTACCTTTTATTCATGCAGCTGCAGAGTCTGATTTATTCAATTTTTCTTTTATAATAATTGCTGAATATATTATTAATTTGATTTCATTTGTCGTTGATGGTTCTTTAATGTGAATAATATAATAATATAATCATTGTCTTGTAGTTTACTCCTCAAATATCCATCCCCATATCTGACTATACAAGAAAGCCAAGGAGAGACCACTTCTAATTTTTTTGTTCATTTTCGATTCTTTTCTTCATGTCAATACTGTTGTTACTTATGTTTGTTATATTTTGAATAACTATGTATTTCTCAGTTATACAGTATGTATTATTTAGTTTCTATGTGCCTCTACTTGTCCTGTGTTTTGCGGGTTGTTCCGTAGTAGGCAGGGCCACATGCCTATTATGACACAGAGGAAACAAGCAGTCCTTTGCAGTTCATTGAATGTGTTTAATGGTCTTTGTTGAGTTCTGCTTTACTGTGTAATTGATTCTTTGTGGATTTATTGAAAGATTTTTCTCTGTTTTTGACCATTCTTTCGATTTTATATTGGGATTTGTTTGCCACTAGATTTTCTATTTTGTGCCTCCTGTGGTTTTCGCACTCCTCAGAGCTCCCTTTGTTTCAGAGCATTGTTGTAAAATATTTTTTTATTAATAAAGATTCTTTATTTTCCCTTTTTGTTTCAAGTCTAACACGTATGGATCCTTCCACTTGTGGGGCTTATTGCAGCGGTTTTTGGGCCTTCACCCCTAGGAATTCCCTAGATCAGGATACAGAGCAGTCAGAGAAAATCCACACAGTAAACATGAAAAAATTCACACAGACAGTGATTGGGCCTAGATTTTAAACAAAACTCCTGGAGCTGTGATACACCATGGAACACTGTACGATAATTAAAAAAATAAAAGTAATACATTTATTTATATAACACTTCTTCTCAAAGCACTTCTAGTTTATACATATGCCACACATTACTACTGGTGTATTAAATTTCTTTAACGTGAAAATATATCTGTTCACACTGTCTATTTTATTTATTTATAGACAGTAGGAAAGTATTGTAATTGGGTGAAAACATTCTAAGGTTTGAGTTTGCAGTTTTTTGGCATCCCACAACACAATTAGCCATATAAAGTGATGTGTAAGTGAGTGTGTGTGTCCAGCTAATGAATGAACCTACAACCATAAAATGATCATGCAATGAGATTTTTTAGGAAACATAGTTTTCCTAAAACTTTCCTTTTTTGATATTAAACAAAATCTGCTTAAATTTAAGTAAAACTTCACTTAAAGCCTTTTTTTAACTTATCCTCCCATTTCTCATCTACCAACATCTACTATATAATAAAACACGAAGTTCTGCATATTCAGTCCCTCAGAGCAATCTGATTGGTGTGACACGCACAAGGAAGAGCAAAGACTCACGCTGAGAGATTCGCCTTCAAAGACGTAAAGTATAAAACCGGATTGGAGGGTCGCAAAGTGCCTTGAAAATAATGACAAAGTCTGAGAAGCAGACCTTACGAGAGCACGCTCGAGTGAATACCTGCCCGTGAAGAGACGTTCAGACGCACACGAGAATACAGAGGCAAGGCTCTGAAAGTTCACATAGGGCAAGAGATAGCAAATATTTTTGAGTTATTCTTTTACCTATTGACAGGTACCATGGCTAGTTTTATATAAAATTTATACACGGTAAAGTAATTTTTCAACTGAATTTGAGAAATTTAACAAAAGTACTGGCAAACACACCCGGCACTACTCCATTCGTCTTCAGCCTTCTTCACTTGATGGACTGTTATGCCATGTTTACTTTACTCAAGTGAGTTTTGTTATTAGATATTTTTTCTTTATTTCTCAGTTTGTGCTGGTTGCTTTTTACCAGGAACCAACGTGGTTCCTTAGGTCTTATCGTCCAATAATTAGAACTTTACAAAGTACTTGGCAATTCCACGGAGGGTGATCGCATGAACATGGACGGCACTTGCTTTACTTGGCAGTCCATGAAGATATTTTTGGAGACCTAGTCAAGCAGTGCCAAGTGCACTGATTATACAATACAATACATTTTATTTGTTGTATAGCCCAAAATCACACAGGAAGTGCCGCAATGGGCTTTAACAGGCCCTCCTCTTGACAGCCCCCCAGCCTTGACTCTCTAAGAAGACAAGAAAAAACTCTCAAAAAACCTTGTAGGGAAAAATGGAAGAAACCTCGGGAAAGGCAGTTCAAAGAGAGACCCCTTTCCAGGGAGGTTGGGCGTGCAGTGGGTGCCAAAAGAAGGGGGTCAATACAATACAATACAATTATGATCAGAATATTATTATTATAAGAAGTAATAGTAGTATTTTTATTATTGATAATAATTTGTCAAGTGTTTGCTTTTATTATTTATACATTCAGACCATATTATATAGTTGCACTACCATTGAGAGTGAAAAGATTATGGAGTAAGACGAATCACTTACTATGGAAATTATTACATTTTGTTACAGCATTTAAACAATTTATTGATGTACAACATTTTTATTGAATTCTACTGACTCCCTGTTTTGAAATAAAAGGTGTTTTGGAAAGTGAATAAATGAAAAAAATGATTTCTTAAAATCTCTTAAGCTGTAAAGCAGAGAGATATCTTTGAATGTTATGGCAGTTCTAAGCACAGACAGAAGCATTGTGATTCTGATACTAATTAAGGGTCATATTGATTAAACTCTCTCTGTAACTTTTCACAATTTTCCAATAGAAATTCTCATGCTGTGAATGTTTGAATCAATTGAACACATTTAAACAATGCATTATTAAACGCACTGACCATATTAGACACAGTATGTGGCAAGACCTTAACACTGACCTAGTGGAAATTTGGAAAAGCTTTTAAGAAAATGAATAGTTTTGTGGACCTTTGAAAATATGTACAATTATTCAGCAAAACAAATTTCCAACAGCTATTAAGTCAATTTTTGACCATCATAAAATGACATTAGATATCTGATTTTATTTGACAAAAGCATTTTAAAAATGACCTTTAAGATTAGGATACATCTCAGTTGTTTTGTATACTTTCTTCCATTCGTCTGTCTTTTTAACCCGTCTATTCTAATTCAAGCTTTTGAGGAGTAAGATCTGTCGTGGCAGCATCTGATCTAAGGTAGGAATCGGTTCTGGACTGGGTATCAACTATCAAATGTCAGTCCATTAAGGGGCAAACTCACTATTCACATTGGGCTAATATGAATAATTTCCTAGAATCTCCAGTCTAGCAAATGCCTTGGAGAACACAAAGAGCACTCTGAAGAAGACCTAAGCTGTCAAGGGAAGAATGTGCACATTCCACACAAACAGAAACCAGTCAGGGATTTAAACAAAGTCTCCATTGAAGCTGCAGAGATAACAGCTGTGCCACACGCTACCCAACTGTAAACATTCACTGCTTTTAACTTACAAAAAATCCCAAAACTTAATTGGTTTGTAAAAAGACAGAAAAAGGAAAAGCATAGCAGTTAAGATATACCTGAAAACGGCAGGTACATGCTGTATACTCCAAAGTAATGGATAGAGTCATAGAGATAGCTACTCCGGGTGGTTAGATTTAAATGTTGGGACAACTGTAAATAGGGAGAGAGTTCACTGGGTATTTAGGTGGCATTAGACACCAAGATCTGGTAACGAATATGTGGCTCCTTAATCAGGGGGATTGCCTAAGCACTTTAACAGAGAAGGCTTGAAGCTAAGATTGCAGAGACAGGTGGGGACAACTAGAAGCAGATATTACCAGAAAAGTTCAAGATGTTCCCAGGGCCATTCCTGACCTTGGAAGTGATAGTTGCATTTCCCCTAGAAGTAGTCCATGGTCAGAGCAAAAAAAAAAACCCTAACAGCCCCGGTAAACTTGGAATCAAGAGTGTAGAGGTTGGAGTGGTGGCTCTGAGGATAGAGATCTGCGCTGGCACTCGGAAGGTTGCCGGTTTGAATCCCATAAATGCCAAAAGGGACTCTGCTCTGTTGGGCCCTTGAGCAAGGCCCTTAACCTGCAATTGCTGAGCGCTTTGAGTAGTGAGAAAAGCACTATATAAATGCAAAGAATTATTATTATTAGGGAGTGCAAGGGCTTGAGTTGAAGGAGGAAGAGCAGCCAGTGGAAGGAAAGAAGGAGGAGGGTTTGAACACAAGGATATGGCTTCAAGTCACTATATTTCCCCGACACCTTGAACATATACAGTATATAGTTAAACACACAAGCATGGGGACTGGGACTGGGACTGAGAAAGTTACACAGGATTAAATGTTTTTCAATTTCTGCCTTTACACTAGAGCAGAACTCTAGGATATACTGTATGACATCACTTCCATCCTGCCTCTTCCAGGTTTGAAGACATTTAAATGGATGCCTACATTCACTTTAAGAACTGCTTCTCGGAAGGATGGACATGCCTTTCCTTTATTTTCCCTGACAGGACATATTGCCTGAAGATGACCTTGGCAAATATCCCTAGATTTGGTTCTTTTCTTCACCTAAACAACAGAATATTAAATGAGACATCTCTCATAGACCCCAAATTATTATCTGTGTCTCTTGTATTTATTTTTTATATGTTAAAATATCTGTCATATGGTGTATTTTATATACTTTAGATATTTTGATGACCTGTTGGGTTTAAACATGAGCTGGTAATGACAAATGCATACTGTGAATTTATTTTTAATCTATCAAATAGTGCCTCTTGTTATTAATCTATCTATCATATAGTGTCTATTATTATCAATCTATATAGTGCATTTTGTTTATCTATCTATCTATCTATCTATCTATCTATCTATCTATCTATCTATCTATCTATCTATC
>JANRMT010062803.1:6355245-6366802 GCA_026402145.1 Polypterus bichir lapradei | reverse complement strand
CTATCTATCTATCTATCTATCTATCTATCTATCTATCTATCTATCTATCTATCTATCTATCTATCTACCACACAGTGCCTTATTTTTTCCTATGTATTATATAGTTATTTTTCTATTTACACTCACCAAGGGAACATTTAGAGGGCTCTACACAGGTATGAACCAGTGGGACAGAGAGTGATGTGATTGATACAGGTGTTAGCAGCTTTTCCCTCTTTATTTCTAGAGTGGAGGAGGACACCCAGGAGGACCTCTGACATCACTTCATCTTTACCTCTAGAAGCCCTCACTCCTCTGTCCCATCTAATCAATGTAGAAATAAGCAGACTGGAGTTTGATGTTCATTATCAAGCCTGTTTCTGAAGGAGATGGAGCTGGCTACTCTGAGGCAACATCTTCAGAATAAAGAAGTCAACATCTAGACCATGATGGTCCTTGCTTAGCCATTACCTACTGCTACAACTATCATTAAATGGGGTCTCCATCATGTAGCCCAATCATTTTGTCTGTTTATATATCTAGGTTTGCTAGAATTGTGTGCATCCTAAGTAGCATATTTTATATGTACAGTATTATCTGGCTTTTAATTTTTGTGTTCATTGTTAAGGAGGAAAAGCATGAGTGAAACTTTGACTCTCTTAGGATTACAGTAATAATAAAAAAAAGAAGAAGGAGGGGGAGAAGAAGATCCATCAATATGCTTCTTAAGAAATGATTATTATTAATATTATGATTATGCATAATCACTGTTTTTTATGCAAACAATTTTAATTAGAGTCCCTTCTAAAAATGCTGATTACAGAGATCACAACGGTCTATTAATACTAATGGTCACCATGGCTGCTTTTCTTCACAACTCTTTAACTTTCCTGTTCATCCAGAATTATTTTTATACAGTCGAGTCTCTTGTAACGTAGGAGCACAAAGGCCTGGTATAGCGAGGAGCTGTGGCTGGCCTGAATTTGTCTGCATGTCATATATAGTCAGCCTCACAGTGACAGACAGTCCACTTGTTTGATTCGCGCTCTGGCCCGACAGTCTCCATGTGTTTTCCCTAATATTCTAACAAGCCCGATAATTAGACTCTTTTCCATAAATCTCTCTTTCATATTCAGTACGCATCTGTGACAGGATGTTTTAATCAGGTACTTTCATGAATTCCAGTATCGACACAAAGCCCACCTGATTGATTTAATAGCTAATCCAGTGCTGACAGGAAGGTTATCACACAAGTTTAGTAGCAAAACCTAACCAAATAATCTGACCTGGAAAGAAAAGTAAACACATCAATCCTGGAATTTTATTTTTGAACCTGTCATACACCAAGGCATTGAAATGGATTTTGGAAATGCAATAGTGCTTTTGTGCTGAAGATTGGGAATATGGGAGAATAAGAATGAACTAACAGTGTAATAACAGTAGGTGAGCTCGGAAAAGAGACTTTGAGTGGAGCAAAATTGTGCAGGAGATCAATTTACAAGTCATACAGTCTACAAAGAATCTCAGGATATTTCAAAGATCCATACATCCATCCATCCACTTTTTTAACATGCTTAGTCAAATTCAAGGTTGAGAAGGAGGCTGAAGCAATCATAGAATCAATAATGCATAAATAAGTATAGTTAGATTAACTAAATTCATGTTTTTATGTGAACGTTTGCATTGTTATTTAAATGTGCACGTTAAGTGTATGATGGGAACCAACTCTGCTTATCTACAGCATGCCATATTTATATATAAATTAACATTAACTCACTCACACATGTCGGAGGAAACTGGGATTCCCAAGGTAAACACACACCAACATGGGAAGAACATGCAGATGGTGTCAGGTAGAGTAGGAAAATTGCACTAACCATTGTGTGAAAATCCCATCTTCAGTCAGAGATGCCAAGTTTATGCAAAGAGTCAATATTTGCAGTGTTGGTCCTTCTTTTTGAAGATCTCTACAATTCGCCCTGGCATGCTGTCAGTCAACTTCTGGGCCAAATTCTGATGAAGGCAGTCCATTCTTGCATAATCGATGCTTGGAGTTTGTCAGAATTGGTGGGTTTTTGTTTGTCCACCTGCATCTTGAGTATTGACCACAAGTTCTCAATGGGATTAAGGTCTGGGGAGTTTCCTGGCCATGGACCCAAAATTTCGATGTTTTGTTCTCTGAGCCACTTAGTTATCACTTTTGCCTTATGGCCCGGTGCTCCGTCACGAGGCATTGTTCATCACCAAACTCTTCTTGGATGGTTGCTCTTGGAGGATGTTTTGGTTCCATTCTTTATTCTTGGCTTGGGATTGGGGCACCACCAGTGCAGATCTTGCTCAGCAATGGCAACAGGCAGGTGTGAATACATCTGCACGCACAGTGAGGTGAAGACTTTTGGAGGGATGGCCTGGTGTCAAGAAGGGCAGCAAAGAAGCCAAGAAAAACATCAGGGACAGACTGATATTCTGTAAAAGGTACAGGGATTGGACTGCTAAGGACTGGGGGAAAGTCATTTTCTCTGATGAATCCCCTTTCCAGAGATTGTCTGGAGAAGAAAAGGTGAGTGCTACAATCAGTCCTGCGTCATGCCAACAGAACAGCATCCTGAGACCATTCATGTGTGGGGTTGCTTCTTAGCCAAGGGAGTGGGTTCACTCACAATTTTTCCTAAGAACACAGCCATTAATAAAGAATGGAACCAAAATATCCTCTGAGGGCAACTTCTTCCAACCATCCAAGAACAATTTGGTGATGAACAAGGTCTTTCCTGGCATGATGGTGCACCGTGCCATAAGGCAAAAGTGATAAGTAAGTGGCTTGGGGAACAAAACATCGAAATTTTGGGTCCATGGCCACGAAACTCCCCAGATCTTAATCCCATTGAAAACTTGTAGTCAATCCTCAAGAGGCGGGTGGACAAACATAAACCCACAAATTCTGACAAACTCCAAGCATTGATTATACAAGAATGGGCTGCCATCAGTCAGGATTTGGCCCAGATGTTGATTGACAGCATGCCAGGGCATATTGCAGAGGTCTTGAAAAAGATGGGCCAACACTGCAAATATTGGGTATTTACATGAACTTAATGGAATTGTCAATACAAGCCTTTGAAACTTATGAAATGCTTGTAATTATACTTCAGTATACCATAGAAACATCTGACAAAAAGATCTAAAAACACTGAAGCAGCAAACTTTGTGAAAACCAATACTTGGGTCATTCTCAAAACCTTTGGCCACGACTGTATTCATGTAGGAATATTTGAGTCACCAGTCGATCTTCTACACATTCACAAAGGATGTGAGGAAGCTGGCAAGACCACTGAGAGAATGGGCACATTTCACACCAGCAAGGACAAGTAGGAACTGCTCTGCCAACATCTGCACCGCCATTCTGCTTTAGTAATGAGGCTCTGAGTGCTCAATTTATAGGCATATCTAATGGATCACAATAAACCAATGCTCTTATTTCGACAGTACTCCTGTAAGCTTTATCTTTTAAAGATGACAGAATTTTTCTGCTTTGCATAATACAGCCAGCTTCCCGTGACTGTGTATGCAGTGGGGAAATGTTAGCCTTGATGAGTCATTTCTACAAAGTAATTACTTTAAAAACAGCCGTGCATCACCAGCAGAGCCGTCAATCGACAGCTGCCAAGATACAGCCTCCGCGGTGCCAACGGGACGCGGCTGTCAGCAACTCTCACCTCAGCCAGCCCAACACACTGCAGCACGGAAGAGAAAAGGCTTACCTGCCGATGTTCTCACAAGGAAGGGTCATTCCAAATGATCTGCTCTAACCATCTCTTCTAAACACCACTGTTTCACTACTACTTGGGTACAGCCGCCGTGGGACAGCTAGCTTTTAATATAACACACTTCATCACAAATGTGATATCTCTTTATTAGATGAGGAAAATAAACAGATTAAAAATAATCCAACTTTAAAACGAAAGTGTGCAGACACACATGAATGTTAAAGCCAAGTGTACATTTTTTTACTTCTCAATTTATAATTCATTATAGCTTTTCTCCTTCTGCTCTTCACTGTTCTTTCAAATTGGCCTGATAAACCATAACAAGAAATTAGAAAACAGATGCAAGAGAACTGCTAGGGATGGCATGGTGCCCAACCCTAGAAACTGCGGCCACCTCAAACCAGGTTTATACTTGACATTGTGCACGCCAGTAGCGAAGGCTGCATGATAAAAAAGACGTCAGACGTGAGCACACATTGGGCTTTTGCTGGGCACTGTTCAGGGAAGTTTTCCTGACCATGTAATGATGTGAACGTGGCACTGTGTCAGAGAACAGGCTGGTGGCAAAAGTGAGGCAATATACACATCTATATGATTCCTCTCTAGGAGACCACAAAGATGCTCAGATGATGATAAATTCATAAACAGCACTGGAGAAAATGAAGCAGTATGCAAGAAAACACGGAAAACGTGAACATTTTTATTCCCTCTTAAAGCCAATAATAATAGGCACAATGCTTGTTCCATCAGCATTCTCATCAAGTGTAGGCATCTTTCACTGAACAATCATGTAAAAAATTCACTTCTTCTGCTGGGAAATGATTAGATATGCAACACTGACCAAACACTGCCTCCTCCTGACTGAGACAATATTAACACAATAATCAAACGGGCTGCACACAAGTATAAATGCGTTTTGGTTGCTGACACTGTGCATGCTATGCATCGTGGTCTGTGAGCAAGCTTAATAGGCTTTACTGTTCACAGCAGGACACGGGAGATGGGGTAAAGTCAGGTGTATGTGAAGCTGGATGTCAAAGTGGTACCATATAAGAAAGGTATGAAGTCAAATGTGTATTTATTTATTCATTTTGATAGCAATGATATTAAAATGTCACTAATGAGATCCAATAGATTCTCACTTATTTATGTCATTGGTTTAGGTAGTCAAGTGTCCTTAGAAGGACAGCTCACTGTTGCCACACAAGATGGAAATCTAAGTGACTTTGGCAGACTTTCTGCTTTTATGGGTTCCCCTGCAGATGGCTCTGATGCAATACCAGCATATTGTACCAGTGACTTATCACCAGCCTGATGCGACCTGTCAGTGCCATTATAATTCACTTTACTTATTCAAATTGACAGTAATTATTTTGGTTATTTATTCATCACCATACAAAATAAATACCATACCCCAGGGGTGGGCAAAGTCAGTCCTGGAGGGCCTCTGTGGCTGCAGGTTTTTGCTCCAACCCAGTTGCTTAATTAGAAAATGATCCTTGCAATTAATTTAATTTCATTGCTTGTTACTGCTTTAACTCTGCCATGTTATGTTATTCGCATATCCCAGATTTTTTGTTTCCCTTTCTAAGAATTTCAGCCAAATGATTTGAGTCCTAAATTCTCAGTCCTTCACTTTTTTCTCTTCACTTTCCTTCCAAGTATTTAATTAAACCAAATAGTGCATGATAAATACACACAGGTGTAAATGGAAAGAAGCAAAGTGGAGCACTGGTGGTTTCTCTTGTCATTTGCATCTTATGGCTAATAAAGAGCAATTAAAAAAAGGAGAATCCATTTGTTTAAGACTAAAATAAACAACGAGGGTTCAAAATTTTAATGAGCGAGACAACTAAAATGATGCAGAAAAAGTGTTACTTGAGCTGTAAGTGCTTTTTGTTGAGCAATTGGCTTGGGACAAAAAACTTCAGGACCTCCAGGACCGACTTTACCCACCTCTGCCATACTATAAGGTACCATAATCAAATACAGGCCTAGGTTTCATCATAGGCTAACAGGCCAGCATCTGCTCCATCCTTAGTTCATCAGTGACGAAACTCACTCATCCTCTCGGCCTTAACTGTTTAACTGTTTGTACTCACTGTGGCATCATGGGAAATAATTACCTTCCACCATCAGCATCCAATCAGAAAATAAAAATGCGTGGTAAAGTTACATTCTCTTTTAAACCTAGCTATATTTAAATTCAAGAGAATCATCACAAATGTCACAGAGGAGACTTTTACTACTTTAATTAATCATTCAATCTACCCTCACTCGACAAGCTGTCAAATGCTCTTGACGAGGACGGACACCCTTGATCCTGGGGTCGTGTCCACACGCTCGCCCCACAAGACTTTTCCTGCCAGCTCAATAATGAATTGCTTTCCAAATGTACGCCTTCAGTCTTTTATTAGAAGGCTTTAGAGCCGCTCCCTGTCTCCGCAGTGAAATCGACAACGCGATCAACCCAGTAATTACTTTATTTGATGTGTTTTCTCCTGTTGTTTGAACCGGATTCCCTCATCTAGGAAATTTAGTACATCTCATAACATCTCTGAGAAAAGAAGACTCAAGCAAAGATGGGTGGTAAAAATGAGAGAAAAGGGAAAAGAAAGAAAGAGAGGCAAGTGAGTATACAGATTTGCGTGTGTGCTCATGGCGTACAATTTATCCAAACCTCTGCAGCTTAATTGTTTCTTTTTATTATCATGTTACCATATCTAATTTTCAAATATAACATTTTCAGAACTCTTTCTCATTCCCTGTATTCTCATTGAACTTTCTTCCTTCTAGCAGCGCCTCAAGCAATAGCACAGTCCTCTGCGAGCAGCCTTCTTGGGCCTCCTTCGTGATGTTTATTTATTTATAGCGCTATGCTTTTGCTTCAGGAGGAAACAGCTTGGGTAATTTCTTGGCTTTACACTGGAGCATTTTCATTGAGTGTTGTTGATTGGCTGTATAACAGCCTACAGGTCCTTGTGTGCCGACTTAAAGAGTGTTACAGAGAGGCAGGAGGGTTATGAAGGATCAATTAGCAGCAGCTGCTGGGTTTACATCAATGGAGTTTTATCACGGCCTTAACAGTAGATAAGTTTTAAAATATTGCACTAAGTTAAACCCAACTAAATAAACAAATAAATAACAATAGCATGAAAATGCAATTAAAAGCCTCAGCAGCAAGCCAATTCTGGAGGCACAAGCGTGAGCTGCTGCCTTACGTGGTATGACAATACTTCATGTACAGACAGCCAACCATCCCATCGATCCATTTTCATTAGCCACTTAATCCAAAAAAAGTCTCGATCACAGAGAGCTCATAAATCAACCTCACCAACGTGCTTTTGGACAACAGGAGGCCACCTGATCTCCTCTGGGGAATGTCCTCTCACATATGTGGAAGAATATTGAAGCTTCACTCAAGCCACCATTCAGGGTTAAGCTGTGATGGCTTTTTTTATTAAATAAAAAAAAGACTTTTAATTGTTTGCTTTCTCTTCTTTGTTCTTGATGGACACTTTTATACTCAAAAGAAGATTGCCTTCAATTCACTCACTTAGACTTAGTTGTGTACTTTCCACCTGATAATTCAGAGGTAGGTTCAGGCTCCTTCAAAATGGTAACCTGTATATGAGGGCTCAGGAAATGGAGAAATATTTTATGTTCTGTATCTGTGAATGAATGAATGAATGAATAAATGAATGAATGAATGATTGAGACATGGGCAGTAAATGGTGCACAGGAGAAGTAGTTGGGTGTGACAGAAATGAGAATATTGAGATGGAATGTGTGGAGTTACAAAGAAGAACGGCATAAGAAATGAGATAATCAGAAGTATCAGAAAAGAAAGTACAGGAAAGTAAGCTCACTGGACAAAAAAATCAGTTAATCCCCAGGCTGTAGAAGAGCTACATGGATACCAGCACTTTTTGGATGTAGACAACATTAAATTTTCATCTATCCTTCCAGTATATATCTCATACTATAGGGTGGTCCAGATCTAATTATGCAATTTTCATTACACTATAACTTATTAAGTTTATTATATAGAAAATCACCCAAAAACTCCCGGACCATCGAGAAGTGTGTGAATTGATGACATGAAGTTTTTGACGTCTTTGAGCTGAACTGGAATCGTCCCTGCATAAATCAAAGTCATCCAGATGATCTGGATCTGCATAATTAGATGTGGACCACCCTGTACAGCCCTGACTGGTCAGACTTTCACTTGTTGCTCCAAATAGTCCCTATGCGATTAAAATCTTGGGATTGTCCAGGCCAGTCGAGATGCGAGAATACTTCTGAAACTTCTTCATGCCATTCCCAAACAGTTCCAGCCCTGTACACATGACAATAGTCATTTTGGAAAACTGGTGTAGCCATTTTGTGTTCACACTAGAGATGAAGCACAAAGATAATAAAGTTTCTTCCAGCACTGCTTATACACAAGCAGAGTATCTGTAAATAATCAGCAAAATTTGAGACACCAGTGGAAATTATTTGCTGTCACAATGTGTGACACACAGCAACAGTCCCTAATTTTCAGCACAATCTTTTAACCACAATTCTGGAGATGATTAGAAGTTGACTACAATGTATGCCACTACTGGAAGACCCATTGGAGAGTACATTTTGAAAAAACCTGCCAAGTCGACAACTTCCTGTACACTATTCCCGCTGGAGCACAATAACCCCTTTTTGCCAACTATTCATGCCTGTCCCGTCACCCATTTTTCACATACAGAACCAAACATGTGTGGCATACTCCTCACCACTCTGTGAACCCCGTAGCACACAGCACAGATCTTTGTGAGATTGTATTTAAACTGGCATGCCCTCTGCTGGTGTCTAAAGTACGTATCACCTCTCACATGGGCGGTGATTTTGTCCAGTGAATTTAGGCTGAAGTGGTATGGACATGTGATGAGGAGGGAAAATGGAAGAACAGAGGAAGAGAAAGTGGAGCTCTATGGAGAGGTTTGATCAAGCACATTGACCCAAATAGAAAGTGGGAAGAGATGAAGAGGAAGAAGAAGATCTGAGAAAGAAAAGCATCCCAAAGACGCCAACATCCATGCATCTTAAGTAGTAGTACTGTCATGGGCACAGAGTACAGTGGAATTCTGACCAATGTGCCTCTCTTCTGCCATCATAAGCAAAATATTATGTACAACATTTTTGCCTGTAGTGAGTGATGAGAAAGAGTACAATATGCAAGCTTTTGAGGCAACTCAGGCCCCTTTTTCAGGCAAGATGTACCGTATATACTCGCGTTTAAGTTCAGGCTTGATTTTACCATATAATTTCCGGTATTTTATAATGTCGGTTATATAAATTGAATGTGGAAAATTCATGCGATGTGTCCAAGAGATTATGATATGCTAACACGCACCTGAGAGAGTAACCACGGAGCACACTACCTTTCTTTTCTATGTATTGTGCCTACGTGACCACACGGTAATACCTGAACTATTCCAAAGCGATGTTTGCACTGTTTTGTGTTTTTTATATCGCACACCCTCATACACCTTTATCGTAAGACCATCCCTTACCTATGATGGAGCATTCGATCAGAAGAAAATATGAAGCTGGTTTTCAATTAAAAGTTGTTGAAGTGGCGAAAGAAATTGGTAACTGACCTGCTGCAACAGAATTCGATGTGTGTGAGAAACTGGTGCGAGACTGGAGGAAGCAAGAAGATGTAAAAAATGTATTTTTGAACAGGCATATAAGTCGGGGTCTGATTTTATGATCGATTTTTCGGGTTTCAAGACCCAAATGATATGGTAATCAATTGAGCTTGCATATTGTAATCTTTTTAGTTAGCCGATAAAGGGTGCCATTTTGCTTAACTTCTCACTACATCCATAATGGCTAACATGGTGCAACACCTGAGTACTACCTGTAGTAAGAAAATACAAAATGCTACATGAGTTAAAGAAATGTTAGCACCCAGACAGAAATTAAAAAACAATATTGCAGGCCAAGAAATTGCCAGAATGTTCTGAGCCATGTGAGAAACAGTGAGAAGTCACTTGCTTATGTCACACAGTCTAGAAATGGTGGGACTTGAGCATACAGCACTTCAGCCGACTGGCCGTCATGATGCCACTGACACAAAAGTCCAAATTATCAGGATAAGCACACCATGAATAATAAAAAAAAGAATAAAAATTAAGATTGAACGTCACCATTCATGCCTACTAGTGTTCAGGTCAGTAAATTTTTGGCAGTGACAGACATACAGATATTCAACACACACGGCTCACCACATGGCAGCTCCTTTCTTGAGGTAAGAACCTAATCTATGAGAAAGGAGGGATTAAACCCTAACTGAATTTTCTTGTAATTTTCTTAAGCAGGCAGTGATGCTCTGACTCTTTCATCCTTACCTTGAACTGCTCACCCATTTTCTAAGTTTTTCTTTAATAGGAATGTGTGAAGTCCCGGCCTATCATAAGAGCTTTAAACCATTTGAACCATCAAACCACGGCAGGAAACATTCCAATTCCTGACCATTTAAAAGATTACTGTAAACTTAATGTGGACATCTTTGGGGCGAGGGAAAGTACGTACCACAGAGTAACATTACATCAGGAACATAAAACTAATTAAATATTGGTTACAAGTACAAAATGTGTAGCAAAAAATAAATAAAAATGTTAATATCATAACAGCTCTTTAGGAAAGCCAGGGTACTGTTTTATATGATCCCATTTATAATAAACAAAAATAAAAATAAAAAAGTCACACCAAAATTGAGAAGAAGAATGTGCAACCAATAAGTAATAACTGCAATAATGACAGTTTCATGCAAAAAGTCCCCTGATTTCTCAAAAAAAATACCCCTGCTAAAATGAGCTACAATGACCAGCAGAGGTCTCCACCGCACCATTTCCATTTCAAAAACTGCAAGAAAGGCATCCAGGTGAGGTCTTATTTAAAAGCTAAGAAAAAACACACACATCCAAATATTCTCAAGCCCACTTCATCCAATTCATGACTACAGTGACCCACATATTCTACTAGCAGCACTGGGTACAAATCAGGAACCAACTCTGAAAGTGGAGCCCATCCACTGAAGTAGACAGGTAAATAAACTAACGTGCACATCTCCACAATTGAAGGAGGATAAAAAAGACAGACTTCTCACCAACAGAGACTGGATAAAGTGCTGGGGTCCAGGATCACTGGTCCTGGGCGCTTTTCTACTGCATAAACACGTTACTTAATTTAACATGCTCACACAAATGTGAAACATATACATATGCAAGCATATTATCATATGGCTGGCTGACGTTTGTATCCAAGGCAGCTTACAAAATCAGGAGATGGTTCACATTTATTTTTTACAGCAGCTTTGAGTCTAAAGCTTTAGACACTACAACAGAGCCCTTACCCAAAATTAATTTGTATTTCAGTGTGTGAATGTCCTGTTACATGTAAATGCATACAGTATATACAGTATATCCATCTTCTGAAACATTTTACTGTAATTCTGGGTTCTCATACAGAGAAAACTAAAAAGGCACTTTAAAAGAAAGGCTGTTGGATCAAGTAAGGAACAACATAAACACAGTGCTGTGAAAAAGGGATTAGCCCTCCTCCTGTTATCCTCTAGTTTGCATATTTTACACAATGAACCCCCTGATTAGATAGATAGATAGATAGATAGATAGATAGATAGATAGATAGATAGATATGAAATGCACTAAATGATAGATAGATAGATAGATAGATAGATAGATAGAGATATGAAATGCACTAAATGATAGATAGATAGATAGATAGATAGATAGATAGATAGATAGATAGAT
>JANRMT010062803.1:6324920-6348954 GCA_026402145.1 Polypterus bichir lapradei | reverse complement strand
TATCTATCTATCTATCTATCTATCTATCTATCTATCTATCTATCTATTGTGGTGGTCGGCTGGGAGCTGTGCCCAGTCGCAACACCTGGACGGACCAGAAGAGGAACTGTGCCTCCCCAGGAACACGAGAGGGCTGCTGGCCTGCCTGGTTTGGCGGCCACAGAGTCTGAGCATGGAAGCTCAACCCTATAAGGGCCCATGGCTACCGCCAGGGGAGCTGCATGGCCTAACAAACCTGTTTGGGCGGGAACACAGCCACACCTGGATGTGCAGCCGAAAGCAGGTCAACGAGCACCTGCAGCACTTCTGGGTGGGCTATAAAAGAGGCTGACAGTCACCACTCTGGGCTGCAGTCGGGAGGAAGAGGACAGAGTTTGGTGGAGAGGAGTGGAGGCGGTAAAGGACCTGTTGAAGGACTCAAGAGGGTGATTGGTGCAGAGGCACCGTGTGCTGTGTCTGAGAACTTAAATAAACGTGTGCGTTTGAAGACATGGAGGTGTCTGTCTGTCTGTGTCCGGGGCTGGCTTCCACACTATCTATCTATCTGTCTATCTATTGTACATAGTACCTTTCATATCTATCTGTTTTATATAGTGCATTCATTATATACTGAATTTGGGAATTTTATACTCAGTAGACATTTTAACCAGAATGTCATGCCTGCTGTGGTATATGGCTGGCCGTTCATCCCGGCCAATACTCCCAGGACGCCAGATGGAGCCCTCCCTGCAGCATGGAGGTGCCCCGAATTCCAGCAGGGAATCATGGACAATGGAGTCTTTATTCACAACCCTGCTGGATACCATGGGGGCTGCCAGAGGTTGCCGCAGGGAGGCTCAAGGAATATTTTCCCTATAGCCCAGAAGTAGATCCCAGTTACGGGGACAGAAGAAATGATGTACTTCCGGGTTGAAGAAAAAGGAGTTTTCATCTGACCCAGAAGTGTTGCAAAGTCACATGGACAGAGAGAGAGAAACACTTCCGGATTAAGTACTTTAAAAGGACTGTGAAAGATCCCAGCAGTGAGCCAAGTTGGGAGGAAGGGTGACTGATTGTGTATTGTATTTAAGAATTATTATTGCGATTATTGATTTATAATTGAGTATAGTGGAGGTTGAGGTGCTTTGTGCACGTTATTGTCCAAATAAAATAATTTTTGGACTTTTACCTGGTGTCTGGCATCTGGTCTGAGGGTTCAATGGGACAACAGTGCCCCCTATCTGTCACACTGCATATGCGATGTGTGGTGTCCTGAAAGAGCAATGTGCCTGGGTTGTGCAAAAGTACTGCACAGTGGCATTCACATTGAAAGCTGGTCAAAACACGAAGACTGGATTACAGATTATTGATTATCATGGATCACCTTTTATGGTGCCCGTGGTGTTATTCAATTGCATTTATTTATAGCTTATTTAGAGATTCTTCCGATTGCTGCTGAGATACATTCTGCCTCCCATCAAGTCTAACGGAGAAAACTGTGGAATCAAATCAATAATGCAAAGTTCTCAAAAGCCACCTACTGTTGACTTTACGCATTGCACTTTTAAAAGTAACATTGCATTCACAAATTGAAGGACACTTTGGTAAATTTAATTTTACAGATACATGGCCTACTGCATTTGATGTTGTCCTACAAATAATTTGATACTACTAAAATAAATAAATAAACATTTTATGCGGTTAGGAAAGTGAAAGAAAGCCAAGTCTGCATTCTGCTCATCTTATCTTAGACGCATAATGTTTTATAACCTTTCTTCTTTCCTTCCTTTCTTCTGCAGAAAGTTGCCTTCCAAAACATATTAGAGGCAGTTAATGCAATCTGGTAGTCCTGCATACCCATGCCTATTGAAGCCGTCTCGATTGCATTACCAGATTGTAATGCACTCCTGCTCTGCCATCACACTGGATATGTCTTTAGTCTGAAAGCATTACCTCCATTACCTCCACTCTCTGCAGCCCTGGCCTTTGGGATTACTAGCGCTGGTAGTCATTACACAAGCTATCATTTCCCGGAGTGGCTGAATCACCTAGAGCAAGCGGCTGGGAGAGTCCTTCACCCTGTGACTAAATATAGAGGGCAATCATTTTCCAGAGTGACTGCCGTAAACTAAATGGAGTCAATGTACAGAACAAAGTTCAAGTTGAGTGGGATTAGAGCTTGACAGGCTGACCTTATCAGCTCCGGTGCCAAAAAGAAAGGACTTCATGGAAGGTCTGAGTTGGTGACACATGACAGAAAGACTGAGAGCTCTTCAGACTTCCCTCCTTATGTGCCTCAGTTGAGATTTGGTAGGCCACCGGTTGTTTCAACTTTTGTACATGTGATTGTGCACACATTTGTGTCTCTGAAGGCAAGTTCTTCATCCAAACAGGAAGCTAAGTGTGTTACTTAGCAGATGTTTGGTGTGGCACACATGAAAAATACTGAATGTTAACATCAATGCTGAAATCAAACAGAAATGAACAGACAAATCATTGGTACATCATACACATTGTTAAAACTATGCAAGATGACTATTGAATAACTAAAAAAAATAAAATAGTTAAAATAATTCTAAACAGGACCCCTGTCTGCACAAAACTTCCTTGCAATTGGTGGCAGGGCCGCCTTACCAGCATCATAGGCCCCCAAACAAAGTAGTGCACTGGGGCCCCTGTTGTGATATTAAAACACATACATGGGCATCATAAACATCGTGGCCCCTATGCTTCTGGGGCCCCAGGCCAGTACCCATATGTTAAGACGGCCCTGGGGTACTGCAAAGCCAGGCCTGATTCTCATCATCCATCCATCATCTAACCTGCTATATCCTAATTACAGGGTCAATCCCAGCCAACACAGGGCACAAGGCAGGAAACAAACCCCAGGCAGAGCACCAGCCCACCACAGGGCACGCATACACACACCCACACACTAAGGGACAATTTAGGATCGCCAATGCACCTAACCTGCATGTCTTTGGACTGTGGGAGGAAACCCACGCAGACACAGGGAGAACATGCAAACTCCACGCAGGGAGGACCCGGGAAGCGAACCCGGGTCTCCTTACTGCAAGGCAGCAGCGCTACCCAGTACGCGACTGATTCTCATCATGCTTCAAGTAATTAAAAAATCACTATCATCCTGCTTGCAAGTGTTAGTGGACATGTAATGAGAGCTGTCAGTGACCATATGCACTACCGTCTGATAACACCATCTGTCAGGCCCACCAACAGAAAAAGGGAAGAGCCCCATCCAATTTAACCTGGCTTCATCATGGCTTTTCTTTTGTAGTGAGTGGAGTAAATTCTTTCTCAGGATATTAGGCATAAACTGCTTGAAGCATATTAAGGATCGCTAACACCAGAGCACTAAGGATTAGAAACCATACAAGCCAAAAGCAGTCAGCAGTTGCTTGAAAATCTAGTGGCCAACTTGCTGATGACTTTACTGAGCATTTGTGGCCTTGCCTTAATACAGTGGTTCTCAAACTGTGGGGCGGGCCCCTTAGGGGGGGCGCAAAGATGTGAAAAAAAGAAAACAAGAATCGAAAATATGAAAAATACATCTATTGAAACCAAAACAAATTAACTTAAACTACATTCTACTAGAAAAATAAATATAAAGTTAGATAAATGTCGATAAAAGTTAAGTAGGTTTAATAAAATATGCATCTATGATATACTGTATCATTAACTAAAAAAGAACAAATTGGTATTAGTGGGCTCCTTTCAAAAAAACGTTAGGGGGGGGCGCGATTTAAACTGTTATGAAAACTCGGGTCGCAAATACTTAAAGGATTAAAAACGCTGCCTTAATAAAAGACAGCTGCCAAAATGACACTGCAAGACATCACACAATCACAATCATGGAAGACATTGCAACTGAGCTTTCAAACTGCTACAACTGAAGATATTGTAACTTTACAATAAAAAATAACAATTCTGATGGGTTAGTAAAACAGGCCAAAATGGATGCTTATTCTTAGGTGATGGCATATCTGACTTTATAAAAGGACAGCTGTCTATGTGTCTGTCTGTGTGTCCATCCAGTTACGATGTCTCTGTCATTCTGAAAGATGGCACATCACAAACAATTTTAGTATGTCATTCCAGCAGGTGTTGCATCACAAGCATTAACATTGCTTTACCAAATCCAATAACAAATGGCATATAACAGAGACCTATGCCTTACATGGTGCACTGCAAATGTTAACTCTAAGTTCTACACTGATTATTTAGATTTCAACTCATCTTAAATGGGTAGCACAGCTAGTCCTTTACATAATAAAGGAACTTTAAATTATATTTTTTGCAATGTCTGTTTACTGATAGATTTTTCATACATGCAAGATAAGGCTGAGCAAAGACAATCACAGGAGGGCTTTGTAGAAGATGCCATGTAATTCACTTACTGTACCTGTCTATTTGGTCTGCAGCCACAAATTTGCTGACCTGACTGGATCCACATACCTAACTCCACTGGCAACACCCAAGTCCAGGAAATTTAAAAAGACAGCTACAGTGCCTATGAAAAGTATTCACTCCTTTGGAAGTTTTCACATTTTATTGTTATACAATAATGAACCACCGTGTATTTAATGTGGCTTTTTTGACAATGATTCACAGAAAAAGACTCTTTAATATCAAAGTTACAGCAGGTGACCTGTACCCTCAGTTGTCCTGGCTCAGTGTTTAGAGTTACTGCATTGTGCCTCCACAGACCAGGGGTCTCATTTCTAAAACTTGGCATGGATTAGAGAGTAAAAATATGCGTATGCCAAAAAACAACTCCGATCTATCAAACCTGGCATGCACACATTTCCACTATGTATTTAAACATTTATAAATCACAACTTATAAATATGCACAGATGAGAACATCTCAAACACCTCCCTTAAACATCCATAAATGGAGCATGCTAATCAACCTCATACATAAGCAATCACGATGCTGCAGAGCTTCACTGGTTGGTGGAGCAACCCTTCTCTCCTGCCGAGACCCTGCCGCCTGCATTCAAGAGTATCCGGTTGTGCTACCACAAATGAGAGAGCAAGTGGCAATATAGTGCCTCTCCTCTGCACTATAGGTGAAAGGAACCGTTGTTTGAGAGGGTAACAGGTATTACCTGGCACATGTAATGATGTGTTACAATGAATAGTACAGGCCATATGAAACACTGAGGGTTCAGACACTTACCAACAAGTCAGCCACTACATATAGCACCATCATGTCTGCCAAAGCTACTTTGCTTCTAAATAAATGAATCACAGGTTGATCCAGGCTATCGAGACACAATGTTTACCACTCACATCTTGGATGGCTTATACATTAATCGAATTTCACGGTTACAGTTAACAAAAGCAGCTTCATTCTCGCTAGGTGCCCTAAAGTGTAATATGAGTAAAGTAAAATGCTCTGATTATGTTAGGAGATTCAAACACTGCTGTGAATTTACTTTTTTTATTGGTAAAAACATGCTTTTTTTAATATATGTACAACCCCATCATACAAAAACTGGATGTAGTGCCTCCTCCACAGAATGCACAATGCCTGATGGAGTGAAGCTTGTCAGAGATATTACTGACCTGTCAGCCAGTTCCTTGAGAAATGAAAACAGGTAGTCGATGCAAACTGACAAAAAAACAAACATTTCATTCATTGCAAATACGAGGCATTGGCCCTTTCAAAAGGGAACTAAAATACAGTCTGTGTGTGATATTCCTCACTTTTGAGGTGTAATATATTTGTCACATCAATGTACATTATAATAATGGTTCAGTGATATAACATATTATGCTGGTTTGACTACATTTCCCTGCTTGATCAAGGGTGTCATCATTTCCCAGTTTCTCTGAAATGTTACATACACTTGGGTCAGAGATGACATAAATATACATACGTTTTTGCGTCAGGTTTCAATTTATAAATCCCAGTGTTTGCATGGGAAGCTGTGTATGCACATTTTGAGCTTGTTTGTGTGCTTTATAACTGAAGCCCCTGGGTTCATTTCCAGCTTTCTCTGTTGCGTTTGCGGATATCCCACTGTGTGGGTTCTGTGACCTCCTTAGGTGACTCTAGTTTTTGTCCTTTCTATCCCAAAGCTTTCTGTAATGTTTGATGCAATGTTTGCTCTGAGGATGTTGATGGAGAAGTTTAGAGAAGGCCAGAAGGAGTTGCATTGCGTCTTTGTGGACCTGCAGAAAGCATATGACAGGGTGCCTCGAAAGGAGCTGTGGTATTGTATGAGAAAGTCGGGAGTGGCAGAGAAGTATGTAAGAGTTGTACAGGATATGCACGAGGGAAGTGTGACAGTGGTGAGGTCTGCGGTAGGAGTGACGGATGCATTCAAGGCGGTGGTGGGATACATCAGGGATCGGCTCTGAGCCCTTTCTTATTTGCAATGGTGATGGACAGGTTGACAGATGAGATTAGACAGGAGTCCCTGTGGACTATGTTTGCTGATGACATTGTGATCTGTAGCGATAGTAGGGAACAGGTTGAGGAGACCCTGGAGAGGTGTCGATATGCTCTTGAGAGGAGAAGAATGAAGGTAAATAGGAACAAGACAGAATACATGTGTGTAATTGAGTGGGAGGTCAGTGGAATGGTGAGGATGCAGGGAGTAGAGTTGGTGAAGGTGGATGAGTTTAGATACTTGGGATCAACAGTACAGAGTAATGGGAATTGTGGAAGAGAGGTGAAAAAGAGAGTGCAGGCAGGGTGGAATGGGTGAAGAGTGTCAGAAGTAATTTGTGACAGATGTGTATCAGCAAGAGTGAAAGGGAAGGTCTACAGGATGGTAGTGAGAACAGCTATGATATATGGGTTGGAGTTGGTGGCACTGACCAGAAAGCAGGAGAAAGAGCTGCAGGTGGCAGAGTTAAAGATGCTGAGATTTGCATTGGGCATGACGTGGATGAACAGGATTAGAAATGAGTACATTAGAGGGTCAGCTCAAGCTGGATGGTTGGGAGAGAAAGTCAGAAAGGCGAGATTGCATTGGTTTGGACATGTGCAGAGGAGAGATGCTGGGTATATTGGGAGAAGGATGCTAAGGATAGAGCTGCCAGGGAAGAGGAAAAGAGGAAGGCCTAAGCGAAGATTTTTGGATGTGGTGAGAAAGGACATGCAGGTGATGGGTGTAACAGAACAAGATGCAGAGGAAAGAAAGATATGGAAGAAGATGATCTGCTGTGGCAACCCCTAATGGAAGCAGCCAAAAGAAGAAGAAGAAGAAGATCCCAAAGCTTTGTGTAATTGGTGACTCTAGTTTGACTCAGACTGGCCTGTGTTAGATTTGCACCTAATGATTCTGCCTTGCCCTGTGTGATGGGAAAAGCAAGTTTAGCAGTATGAATCAGGCGGATGAAAGGAGCAGTTTGAAGCATTGCTGTCTGCTCTGGGACTGAATATAACTGTTACTCTTTTACAGAAATAAGACCGTTTAAAAATCCTCAAAAGTGGTGCACAGGCTATAAACATTGAAAGTCGCATAGGGCCAACAGTGAAGTACATGAAGTATAAAAATTGTCCCAGTGATTCCATCTGAGAATGTCCTTACAAAGTATTTGGGGAGCTGTCTGCTCTGACTCTGTGATAATTAACATTAGTGAACAGATGTCCCTTAACAATTTTCGAGCTTTCCGATTTAATAATAGAAGTAAGTGAATTTGACTTTTGTGTTTTTTAGGCCTCAGCCAGGCCGTTACCTAAATAAATATACATTAAAAAAAAAAAAAAAAAAGTCTGCCTTAGCTGTTGGAAGAAAGCAGATGAAACGAATGTTTCGGGAGGCTTGAGTACATGATAAGAGCTTGGTCGCAGCTCAATTAGGGCTTTGAGTTTTCATTAAAAGTTCCATTAATGTCAGCCTTGCTTAGTGCGCACTTGCTATTTCCAACCCAACACCCTTTCTACTATTATCCCCCCTCAGTGCACACTGGAATAAAACAATGCTTTTATGTCACACGGCGTGCTGCAGGATGATCATAGTCACTCTCGAGCTCCTGCAGGAAAAATTCCACTGATTAAAGCAGAGTGAGTGAGCCTCTTGTCCGCCTCCCCCATCACTGTGTTGTGCTACCATTGCTGGCTCACAGGTGGCACGTTTCCAAGAGAATGCGCTCACTGCAGATAAGAGTGGCAGAGGCCAACATCGGAGGTGGTGGAAACAGCTGGGCTTTTCAGCACCCACTGGTACAAAAGAAGCGCACCTAAAAATAAGCCCTTGAGCCTGAATTACCTTCGCTACATTCATCCATGCATTAAGTCACAGTCCATAACAACACAGGTGTCAGTTAACTAAAGCGCACTTAAGCCTGCCACACCTCCATCACCAGAGAAGCGGTGTGAGTAAAGGCTTCTTCTCGTCATCCTCTATTGAAAAGCTTCACTCTGTCCACTGCTTGGCTCCTATTTTACTGTTATCTGTATAATTAGAAGTGAAATCCCAATTGCAAGGGCTGTTAGGCATGACCACATCCCTGAATATCTGTAAGACACTGTTTAACTTGGTCTCTCTGGAAGAACAACCTAATTACGCCATCTCATAACCAACTATATGTCCCTGAACTTATCAATTCATTGTTCAGGTAGGATACTAACATGAGGAAGTAAAAACTACATAATGGAGTGTTGGGGCTGAACAATTGGTAGTTGTCATGAGGATATTATAATAACATTATGATAAAAAATATTTACTTAGAAAAAAATAAAAAACTTTAAAACTTAATACAGGTTAAAGTTAGCAATGATAAAATCTCAGAAACTGACTAGTTAGCTAGCCTGAGGGAATACAGGTGGGCTGCGATGAAAGGCCATTAATAGGCCAGTATAGCCTGGAATGAAATGGTAGGTAGAATTTATGATTCCCCTTCTTGCTGGGCTAGAATAGGGGAGGGGCTGAGTTGTGCCTGAATAGGATTGGTCTGAGGTAGGGAGTCGGCTTATCCTATTGATCTGGGAGGTATGTCAAGGGGCATAAAGACAGAAGTAACAAAGAAACTCTCTCTCGCTGCCATTTTCCACCTATGGAAGAGAAGACTACCTCTCTCAGAGACCATATTCTATTCAAATGGATCAGGGGCCATGCCAGACTGGAGACTATCATAAGACTGAGCCACCTGGTGGTCTAAGGAAGATGAACTGATTATTTCCCTGGTCGTATTATTATTATTTTGCAAATACTCATTTTAACTATGCCTATTATTTTATAACAGTAACGGCACACTGCACGACAACGTGCAGTAAATACACTTGACTTGAGCATTCCTAGTTTTCATCCTCTTTCTCTGTATGTTTAGCATTCATTTGCTCAGATGTTGATGCGATTGTTGCTCCCTGAGCAGCTCTTCTATTCTCCACCCTAGCAGCCCGCTTCTTCTCTTCTTTCATTGGCATCTTTTCGCTTTAAAATTGATTAAGTCAGTGTTTGTGTTGCAATTACTTAGTACGTTTTCTTTAATCTTTCAGTTAAGATAGCACTTAAGTCTTCAATCTGCCTCAAGAATGATTTAAGATATGAAGAGGTAGGGGAAGTGATGGTGAAGGTGGTAGGGATGAGAACGGCGCCCATATGCATGTGCCACAAGGCAGCCCTGCTGTCCGCTGCCGAGAGTTGATTCTAAAATAAAATAAAAAGAAGAATAACCTTGGTGGTCAATCGTCACCCTGAAAGCGGACAGTAGACGTCACGTAGTATATATGTACCAAATTTCAGCTCAATAATTCGAACGGTTTGTGAGCTACAGGTGATTTAAATTCCTGGACAGACAAACGAACAGCCGCGGTAGCGTATTATATAAGAAGATAGAGTATGAATAAATGTGTAAACGTTTTCTCCTGCCTGTTCTGGTACTCTATTTGATTGCCCTCGAATAGCTCAACTATAGCACTTGATAGTATGGCAATGCCTTTAAAAGTCTAAAACAGCTTTATAGCCAGAAAGCCACAATCAATGTTGCCCAAAGGCCTGGGGGACAGTGACCCCTAGTGACAATGGATCTTTTAGAGTGAGCCCTGACCTTTGAAAAGACTTTAGCTATTATACAATAAATTGCCACAACCTACAGTAGTAGCCAATTACAAAACAACAGAAAGTCACACTAGTCCTGTGATGTGTGGGGATCAGTGACCAAAACCGACCACTTAGGCACAAGTGACAAAAAGGAACCAAGCTTACAGGGTGAATCAGAGGGGAAGTGGTGTCACTGTAAAGTACAAAATGCTGCCTGGTCTTGTGTTTCCCTTACCAAAAACGGCCCCTAACCCCCAGTTTTATACATTGAGCTCTTTTGCTGTAGTTTTTGGAGATGAGGGAAGTTGCACAGCGTTTCGCTGTTACAGCATTTAATAAGTGCACACATCGCACTTCACTTACACTTAAAGCGTACTTCAAAAAAAAAAAAACATAATTATTATATGCAAAAAAATTGATTTGATTTTTTTTTTTTTGCTTTCATGCTAAAAGCAAAAATGAAAAAGGTTATAAATGCCTGTACTGCGTTATGTTTTCTCTTCTATATCACACCCAACAGCAAGAAAGCAAACACTAATCATAGTATGTGCAGTTTTTTATTTCTGCCATCATTTTTCTTTTTTCTTTTACAACAAACAGCAAAGAACCAGTATAATGTACGTGTGTGCACTGCATTTCTTTTTTCTATAAGAATTTTCTTTTCAATTGGGGAAAAAACAATCAATTCCATGCAATAAAGTTTGCTTAAATTTTCCACATGCAAATTATCAAGTAGCAAAAACACAATACTTTACTAAATGAACTTTTTTCTCATTTTATTTCTATTCTCCATTAACACACAAAAAATGAGTGATAAACGCTGTGCATTGTCAGCTGCTTAATTTGCATTCCTATTGGGTATAAACTTAGAATTTTCTTTTAAATTTACATTTTCTCGTACAGTAAACAAAGAAAGAAGATACAGGAGAGATGGTTAAAGTAGTTTGATCAGGTCATGAGAAAAGAGGCAAATAGTGTAGGGAGAAGAATCATAATGGAGGAGAAGGAGACAAGCAAAGACAAGATGGAAGGACTGCATGAAGAGAGACCGAAGGGAGAAAGGGGTGTCAGGCAAGAATGTGTACAACAGACGAGAGTCCAATATAGCGACCCCACATGAACTCGGGAAAAAGAAAATGAGAAAAAGACACCTTGTGCGCTGTTACGTTCTTTTGTATATTAAATGCTATAATACAAATATTTTATTATAAACCAATATTTTCTCATTTTTCATATACAACACGCTATTCTCAAACTGAATGAATTCAATTCGTAGTCAGAGTGGAGTCTATCCTGGCAGCATTGGGCCAAAGGTAGCAATGGCAGTCCATTGTAGAACCCACTCACACACACACACACACACCCACACTGGCACTCATACCTGATACCTCATAATCGGAATTAGCAAGCAACCTGATCGACACATCTTTAAGGATGAGGGGGTACAACTAGTGCACCAGGAGGAAAACACGCACGGGCATAGATTAGAAGGTGCAAACTCCATACTGACATCTGGGTGTGGGACCCAAACACACGACACTGGATCTATGCCATGCAGTCACTATCTCTTATATATGATTGACAAAAGAAAAGTAAATGAAAACTAAAAAAACGGAATTTGTTTTTTATCATTCTATTGGCTTCCGAACAGCAAAAACACCGACAATAATAAGTGTGCATGTTTTAACATTTTTTTCTCATACATCAATGAACAAAAATAAGTAAATAAACAATAGATTCACAGCAAAAATAAAAAATAAAAATAAGAAGTGCATGCAATGCGATTCATTTTTCACTTGTCTCATATGGTGGGCATTGTGCTTGCACTGCGTTACGTTGGAATCAAATGCTTTCTCTACTCTCAAACTAAATGGCACAAAAGCAGAATATGCTCACTTTGAGAGCGGCATTTTGTGTCTATCAGAAATTCCATTTTTCTCGCATATTGATCAATAAAAAAATAAAGCAAGAGATAATCTGTATGCACTGCAATGCAGTTTGATTTATTTTTTTATTTATTTGATTGCTTTGTCATTTCAGATAGAAAAACAGAAAACATAATAAAAGTGAGCTTTATTTTCATCAATTTTTTCTCCAACCCTGACAAGAGAGGCAAAGTACGTTTTCTTTAATTTTCCACTTAAGTTGGCACTTAAGTCGTCAATCTGCCTCAAGAATGATTTAAGATATGAAGAGGTAGGGGAAGTGATGGTGAAGGTGGTAGGGAATGAGAACGGCGCCCGTACACATGCGCCGCATGGCCGCCCTGCTGTCCGCTGCCAAGAGTTGATTCTACAATAAAATAAAGATAAAAAGAAGAATAACCTTGGAGGTCAATCGTCACCCTGAAAGCGGACAGTAGACGTCACGTAGTATATGTGCACCAAATTTCAGGTCAATAGGTGAAACGGTTTGCGAGCTACAGGTGATTTAAAATCCTGAGAAGAGAGGCAATGTAAGTTTACGTGTGTGTGTGTGTGTGCGGATGTGTGCGTGTGTGTGTGTTTGTATAAAGATGAGTGCCATAAAATCAAATTCTATTCAATTAACTTATTTCCAAGAGCAAAATACCACCACTAATTCATTTGTACAGTAATAATAATACTTCTTTACATTAATCTAGCGCTTTTCTCACTACTCCAAGCGCATTCCACATAGGGAGGACCCAGGAAGAGGACCCACAATCTCCTTACTACAAAGCAGCAGCGCTGCCACTGGTACATTGCTTTAGTTTTTCACAGGTGACACAGTGGGAGCAGTGCTGTCCTGGCTTCTCCCTGTGTGGAGTTTGCTTGTTCTCCTTGTGTTTGTTAGCTCCTTCTAAAGATATGCAAGTTTGGTTAATTGGTGATTCTGTATTGACTATTGATGTATGTGTGTGTGTGTGTGTATTAACTCCGCAATGGGCTGGCGACCTATCCAGGGATTGCTCCTGCCTTGTGGGTGATGCTTGCTGGGATAGGCTCCAGCTTCCTCTCAATGCTGCTCTCGTTAACTGGGTTTGGAAAGTGGATGGATTCTGTTTTTATTATTATTATTATAGTGTCAGTGTTGATTGGGAATTAATAAGGTAACAGCCACAAGTGATATTGAAGAGATGGTTCCAAGAAGGTAAAGCGATATAAAAGCAAGAAACTTGGTGGACAAGAAAAACTGGACAGAGAGTGACGTGGGGAGCGTTACAAGTGTGGCAGAAGAGAATATGGGAACAATTGCTTTGTGTATGATGGTGTCTTGCGTATCCAGAACAGCGGCAGTCATTCAAATCAGTTAGTTAATTTACATGCATGAACCTTATCGGGTTAAGATGAATAACACGACTCAAGAAAAAATCTGGCTTCTTAATAATCAACATTTATATGCATATGTAATGTTTTGGAGTTCTCTTTTGTCAAAATGCTCCAAAGTAATGAACTACACAAAAAAGGGTTAAATGTTATTATCAGGGGCGGCACGGTGGCGCAGTGGTAGTGATGCTGCCTCGCAGTTAGGAGACTTGGGTTTGCTTCCCGGGTCCTCCCTCCGTGGAGTTTGCATGTTCTCCCTGTGTCTGCGTGGGTTTCCTCCGGGTGCTCCGGTTTCCTCCCACGGTCCAAAGACATGCAGGTTAGGTGCATTGGCGATTCTAAATTGTCCCTAGCATGTGCTTGGTGTGAGGGTGTGCGTGTGCCCTGCGGTGGGCTGGCACCCAGCTCTGGGGTTTGTTCCTGCCTTGCACTCTGTGTTGGCTGGGATTGGCTCCAGCAGACCCCTATGACCCTGTGTTAGGATATAGCGGGATGGATGGATGGATGTTATTATCTAACAATAAGCATGTTATAATTTTCTTGTGTGCAGCTGTGTTTACTCAAAATTACCAAAGTTCTGCAGCTCCAGCTTGTAAATCGGATTCAGCAAAAGCCTGACACGTCAAAATGATTCCACAGACAATTTTCATTTTTAAAAGTTTCAGTTGATATTCAAAGCAAAACAGTTCACACAAAAAAGGGAAAATTGAAATAGCAAAAATTGGAAAAGTTCTCATTTAAGCTTATAAATCTTGTTTCATTTCTAATCGTCACAAAATCACTTTTAAATGTTTCTGAACCATTTCAAAATGGTCAGAAAACTGTTTGTCTGTCCCATTTCTATGTTGAAAATGGGTCTTTACAGTAAAGTCCCTGTATATTGGGATCTGTTCTAAACAACAACTTACTCAATTATCCCACTGTGTAATAATAATTGACACCAGACATCATAAACATTTGGACAGCCACCTGTATAATATCCCAGGATGCAAAAGATTTAGATAAGAACAGAGCTGTTCACAAGACTGAGTCCAAAACAGAACTGATTAACTAGAATCAAGATGGTGGCTTTAAAGGCCCGTAGAGGAAGTGACATCATCAAAAGGGCCGGAACAGGAAGTGATGTTGTCTGGGCCGGAAGTGACATCATCCAGGGCCCCTGAACCGAAAGTAATGTCATCAGAACCAGAAGTGGCATCATCCAGGGTAACTGAACCGGAAGTGCCGTCGTCTGGACCGGAAGTGACATTTTCAAAGGCACTCGAACCTGGCAGGATTTCCTGGAAAGGGTCTGCAAGGAACTGTGAAAGGCAGTCAGTGCACCCCACCGCCCCCTGGTCTGATGTGGCATTGCAATTACTCAAGCCCTTTAGCTGCCTCCTACTCACACGTGTGTGACAACTGTATCTTAATTTTAGCAAGGAAGTTCTATCGCTTATTAACTTACTGGGGGTAAAAGGCTATACCATTGTCTATAGCTATGACTGAGCAAACACTAATGTGAATTTAACTTAAAGCATTACTTTCTAAGATTGGCTCTTACATTGTGTTTTATAAATACATTTAATTAAATTGACACTTTATTTACAGATTTATCTTGCCGGATTGCATACAGCACACTCTTTTTCGCTTGGTGGTGTCACTGAGCCCTGCAAAGGATGCTCTGTGTGTGCTGCTGGAATAATAATAATGCAAATATTTTTATTTTAGCAAGATAAATATTGTGTTAGATTACTGGTTACTTTAAAAAGAAGCCAGACTACTTAACGCATGTTACTTTTAACATATTACCGTGCTGCTCTTGAGATTGTGTTGGTGAGCTAAGCACTGTATGTTCTGCTCATCAACATAAATTTATCAATTTCTGAAATTTTGAGACTGATTCTTTCTGTCAGGAGAAGGAATAATGAAAATTCCCAAACATTTGACTGTGGAAATTTATCTTGTGGATGCTTCTACCTGCTGAAAGTGTGTGTGGAGCAAATACATGTGCAGGCTGACAGAGTGCGGCAGACATGCTCAGACTACAAATCCCTTAACTGTAACCCGGTTAAGGGTTTACATGGCCATATCATCGGATTATACACGGAGAAATTGACTTCTGTTAATGAGCTGTTTTAGAGGCCAATATACAGTAAGTAGAGGCCAATAGATTTTAGAAATCAGGTTTCTGTGAATAATCAATAAAATAATGAAGCACATGTAAATGCACAAAGTGATTCCTAAAATTTAGTCCAGGGGGCTACTATGACTGCTAATTTTCATCCCAATTTTTAATTTTTAGCTGGACTCCTACTTTAATTAAACAAGCTGTTATTTCCCTGTGTCTGTGTTTTGGTGTCAATACAGAGATTACAAAACTGGGTTTGCTAAATTTGTATTGGAATCCTGCAAGTGTTTTTCTTTGCTCCTTTTGTTGTCTTGTGTTTTAAGATCATGTTATGATTTTCATTCTGCTTTTGCAGGCGTTCTGGTTATTTAAGCCATTATTTACTAATGAGCACGCTAGTGGGTCTTATACTGAGGGAGCTGCAGCTTTTTAGCATTTAATATCACTTGCCCCCATGTTTTCTCTGCTTGTCATTAATTGTCATTATTATTGGAGCAGAAAAGGTGAATTAACAGGACTGACAAAGAAGGATTAAGCACTATGAAAAAAATACAAATATTAAAAGTATCTCACACTACTGTTTTTCAAAATGCAGGATTAGAAAATAAAACGAAAAAGTAAACTGATTAAAAAGTGAGATTAATTAGAGAAAAAAACACCTTCAAGGCTAATTCAGTGGGGTTTACTTAGTGTTGCCGAATTTTATTTTCATTTTTTATAAACTTTTCTTTCTTCATCTTGCAAAGCACTTTGAGTTCCACTACATAACTGTTGTTGTTGTAGGTGTTAACATAACAGGCTTACCCTACTTTAAGAAAGACCTTTAAGAAAGAACTATTATCCTGAAACCCCTTCATAAAGTATATATTCATAATACAAACACCTAAATGCAATTACCATATATACTCATGTTTAAGTTCTCCCCTGGATAAGTCAGGACTTGATTTTATTGTATAATTTCTGGTATTTTATAATGTCGGTTATATAAGTTGAATGCGGAAAACTCGCGCTATTGGTCCAAGGGATTATGATATGCTAACGCCCACCTGAGAGAGTAACCACGGAGCACACTGCCTTTTTGTTCTATGTTGGTGCAGCAATGTGCTGTATCAGTGTGTGCTCTTAACCTCTCTCTCTCTCTCTGTCTATTGTGCCTACGTGACCACACAGTAATACCCAAACTATTCCGAAACAAGGTTTGCACTAATTTGTGTTTTTTGTATCTCACACCCTCATACACCTTTATCGTAAGAGCATCCCTTATGTACAATGGAGAGTTCAATCAGAAGAAAATATGAAGTTAGTTTTAAATTAAACGTCATTGAAGTACCGAAAGTAATTGGTAACTGTGCTACTGCAACAAAATTCGATATCTCTGAGAAACTGGTGCAAGATTGGAGGAGGCAAGAAGATGTTAAAAAAAAAAAATTAAGCGTCGCATTTTTGAATGGGCATATAAGTCGCGCCTGATTTTATGATCGATTTTTCGAGTTTCAAAACCCGACTTATACGTGAGTATATACAGTAATTTAAATGGAAAACCTTTTTAGGTTCAAATAACTACGTGAAAAGCAAAAGAATTAATTTAATAACCTTATTCCTCAAAACATACCCTAATAAGGTACAGCCCTTCATTACCTTTTGTGAAAGTGTTTATTTGATATTTGGACTACACACATTATACATTTCATGTCAAAATTTTGTCATTAGTACTATAACATGAAAAAAGTGTCTGCTGTAGGTATGTGTTCAACATTTCTTGCCTCACATTTCCTGTCATCCTACACTTACCCAGATCATTGTAGACATGGAACGCACATGAAATGCAAGTGTTCCAAATAATGATATATTATTTGCCTTTACAACTCCAGGTACCTCACACCCAGAAAAACAGACTTGATCTCTGAAAATCTTCTGCGCGACTTGAGCTACGTCGGTGGATGGGGATGGGATAGCAGGCTGCTTTCTGCTTGTGCTGATCAACACATTTACAAAACAAAAGATGCTGACGGAGAGGTGCGAAGTGATTTAAGGTGGCCCGGTTTTTAGGCTTCAAGGATTCTGGTGTTAATGTTTAATAAAGTGGTGTGCCTACTAGACTTTATCACTTTAAGTTTCATATTCAAAGGAATGATTTTCTGGTTATACTTCAGCTTTTCCAACTAGTTCACAATCAGCCATGATTTCCAATATAATGTGAAAAGACATCCAGCAACCCATGTGACGAGGGGAGTGAACCACAACATGTGAACTTACAAGTATCCCTCAGAGTCTGAATACAGAGACATCATTTCTGCTTTGTCCTGCAGGCTGCAACAAGGTGTACTATTTGGAATGACTGAGCAGATAACCAGGTGTTAACATCAACAGCGCGCAATTCAAAATCGTCCCAGATTCTTCATATACATTATGACCAAAAGGAGGTGTCTCAGAGCCCTTGACTCCAGACACTAGCGCACAAACAGACTCAAGGGTACAAATATTTTATTACACTAAATACCTTTCACAGGTCCTTCCTCCAACACACCAGTAATCACAAGCACAATCCAATACTGTATTTCCTCCACTCTCCTCCTGCAAAGCCTTGTCCTCTACCTCCCATTCCCCGAGTGAGGCAAAACGCCTCCTTTTACCTTGGACCCGGGAGCACTTCTGGTGCCAGAGCATTGCATGACAGAAGCTGCCCATAATACAAGGTCCTCTAACAACAGGATTGCCAATTTGTACTGCAAATCCCAGGCAACGCTGCTGTTGTCCAAGTAGAGGAGTGCTGCCATCCTCTCATTCTGGGGGACAAATTGCCTGTTAATGAATTGTTCCTCCCAAAAGGAACTGAAACATAGGATCTTCCAGGTGGGATTGTGCTTCCATTCTTGCACTATTTCCCAGAGGAGTGGTAGATTTTCCTCAAACCCAAGTTGGAATCCCAGTCAGTTCACTCCAGCACTTACAACGTGGACTTTCCTCAAGTGGGGAGGCCTGTACTTTAGATAATCGACTGGGCATACATTCATATTTGCAAAATCCCTTTAATTTCTGATTTAATATTGAAGTAATAAATGTGCCTAGAAGAATGTATTGGAGTAGCCACTTGCATTTGAAAACGTATTGAAGTTAAAGTAGACAGAAAATTTCATATTCAGGTAAAGTATAAATGTTCTTAAAACATGTTCAAGTACCATAACAAAGTAATTTTATACAATAAGAATCTGATCCACAGCTTAAAAATAAATGTGCTTGCAAAACTGTCCTTTGTCCACCAGTAGTGTCCTACGTCGGTCATTCCACCACCTAGCAGGTTGTGGTAACATTGAGTTGAAAAAGGAAATCTGGTCTAGACAATCAAATTGTTTCAACTTATCTTGCTTAGCCAATGGCAAAAATTAAAAAGATATTGTTTGTGCCCTGCTTTTGCTTTTTCTGTTACAGCAAGTATACATACAAGATTTATTTCTATTAGCATTTTCTCTTTTCACATATATCGTTCAAAGGAATCAAAAGATCAACTCTGGGCACTGCTTTTTTTTCAATTAATTATTTTTGCTTCATTCGTATAGCAAAAAAGTAAAAGCTAATAAATGAGTGTGTGTGCGTGCCATGCATTTCATTTCTACCATTGTTTTCTTTTCTATGATAAATGTCATAAGAGTGAATTATAATAAGCGTTTGGACTGCAATTAGTATCTATCAATGCTTTGTCTCCTATCTTAGAGTGAAAGGGAAAAAATAAAGACAAAAAAACAAGCTTCAGTATACTGTAGGTAGGCAACGTAGTGTAGTGAATCTTAAACCAGAAGGTTACTTGTTTAGTTCCCCAAATTAATATGTGACCCTGTGCTCCAGCTGGAATAAATAAATAAATAAATAAATAAATAAATAAATAAATAAATAAGCTCCAGAGAAATCAGCACTAATAGCCGTAATGAAGTATGAGAGGAGATATTCACGTGTGGTGAGGTCATCAACGGAGCCCCTGGGGAATCTGTGCTTGGATTGCAACACTTTGTTAAATAGCATAACATAAAATTCTTAAGAGTGAATAATTCAATTCATATTTAAGGAGGGTCAAAGCCTTTCCCAAACAGCATTGGGCACAAGGGAGGAAACAGCTGTGTATACAGGGCATTAGTCGAATACATGGTCCACTCAATCATACAATTGGGGCAATTTACAGCTGCCAGTTTACCTAACATGCATGTCTTTTGGAGCAATGGAGGGTCCCTAAAGGAAAATACACACAGACAAGAGGAGAACACGCAAACTCAAAATTAGGGGTGAGCAAACTTGCAGTGAAATCGAGGCAAAAAGTATCTAGCAAGTCACCTGTTGAAGACAGGAAATAGGATACATTTTTATATATTTCATATTTGATAACTCTTGCCTTATTTGTACCTTCAATGCCTTTCCTTGGTATAATAGTGTGTCTGAACATCTCTGGCCTAGTGCCATCCACTCAACTCTCGCATTCCTATAAAGCCTTTTTCTCAGTCATTCTTAAGGCACCTTACTCACCTCCTGTCCACTTTTAAACTTTGTGTCTCTAAAGATGACTCTCAGCATGCCTCCTACACCTTTATTCCTACTCATGTGTTTCACCCATCTTGCTTGGAAGTTCCTGTTTCAGTCACATCACCAAAGCCAAACTGACCAATCAAATTGCTCGGAGGGACAGGAACCCTCACACACACACACACACACACATGCGCACACACACACACACAGATCACAGTGTTTCATTATATAGTAGATGTTCATTCAGCTCTCTTAGGATTTGGAGTTTTGAATTGTATTTTTGATTTTTTAAGTGTACATTTCTGATGCTTAGGTTATGAACTTCTGCTCTTGTGATTGGATTTTTGACTTTTTAGATAATGGGCTCGGCTTTGTTAACTTCTTGGCTTGTCTTTTTTCAGCAAGCTTTTTTCATGTGTCATCTTGTTGCACATATCTTTAAATCTAAAGAAAGGTTGTTTTTGTTATTGTGAGCCAAGGGTTTTTAATGGTTCCTCTCTCTCTGTTTCTGAGTTTTTGAAGCCTGCTTCTCAAGTCTGGGCCAGGCTGATTTAGGCAGGTGAGGCCTACACTTTTTGTTCAGATCAGTGTGGAGTACCATTGACAGAAGAAATAAATTACCAAGTAGTGTTGTAGAGAGTAGGACTTCAGGGGCCGCTAAAAGTTGATTTGGTGCCATTTTAGATACGTTAATATAATTAACCAGCTTTGTTAGACAGAATAATTTATTCTCGTTAATATTGTTCTAATGTTCTAATCATTTTCTGTTTTCTGTTTAGCATTTGTGATGTAGTTTTTCAATCTGGCCAGAAGGGGACACTTATGGCAGTTAGAAGCAACATTAAAAGTGGCATCAAAAATGTAACGCCAGAATACAATTAGAAGATAATTTGAGGCACCACACGTGGGAAGGCATTCCAGCATCCACCGAATGAAAGAGTTAAATCATCAATGCAATACCCACTGGTGTCTTCTTGACAGTTGAGGTAAATGCCTTTGCTGAGTGTTTTGCAATCAATCAACGCACAAATCTATGAAAAGAACCACAGCTCCACCAGGTGACTAAGTTCTCACGCTCTCCATATATAAAGTGAAGTGATCCTTGATGAAAGCAAACACTTGAAGAGCTTTGGGTCCAGATGGCATCTCTAGCCATGTGCTCAGAGCACATACTGATAAGCTGTGGCTGTGACATACTGTACTCAATATGTCCCTGGCACAGGCTATAGTACCTCACCTGTAGACAACCGCCATTGTTCAAGTGCCAAAGAAATCTACAATCACGTGTCTGAATGGCTTCTGGCCTGTGGTACTCAAGCCCCATCTAGACATGTACTCTACAGATAAGGGGTGGACAGCTGTGCTGTATAAACAAGTTGAAGCACCTCAGGGTTTTGTTCCCAAGTATGGTGATCAGCAAATTAGATCAGCAGCAGTTTGCCAAACATTCTACAAGGCAATGGTGCTGAAGTATTAGCTAACCCCACAGATAAGACTCTTTAAATTACCAGTCAGTCTACAACTCATTCCTCACCATGGGGATGTGAATGAAAGAATGAGAATCATGAGTACAAACAGTACAGTGCAGGGGTGGCAGGGCTCACTCTTCATGACAGGATGAGGAGTTAAGCAATAGTGGTGGACCTCACAGCAGAACTACCACTTCTCCGATCAAAGGGAGACAGTTCAGGACATTTGGGCATGTGGAGGGATGGCCACTGAGTGCCAACCTCACAAGCTGTACAAGACCCAGCACACTGGGACACAACTGAGCGAAAGACGCAGGATATACTGCAGGAATTACAACTGTCAGCTGTCCTGGGATAATCTGGGTATTCCCTTAGAGGTTGGAGGTCGTTTCTGGGGCTGGGGTGGTACGGTCAGCCAAGCCTAGCATTTTGCTACTACAATCATTCCCAGAAAAAGCAGAATCAAACTAATGATAAAAATGATAATGCCAATATATTTTAACAACATTTAAACCACAAGCAATCATGTGCTTAATGAGGACACTTCTCCCCAAATTAGTCTGACTGAGTTCTCCAATAATCTGCGTGATCTGCAGCCATCAGCTTTCTCAAGTGCTTTTTATTCTTCCTTATCTGAAAGAAAGTGGAGTTTTCAGGCTTGCTACTTAACAGTTGCCAGGAGGGTTGAATTATTTCAGAGAGTGAAAAAAATGATGACAAAATGCACCATAACAGCTTTTTTTTTGTTTTGTTTTGTTTTAAACGTGTTTCTGCCCTTCCTTGTAATCATAAATAAGGAAAATCAAAAAAGAAAGAAAGTAAGAAAGAAAGTGCTAGCCTTGGGATAAAAAGAATGCGTAGAATCAAAATCAGGCATCAGAAGCTATTAGAGGCTGTGTAAATCAGCAATTAAGCGCACAACTGAAGAAATGTCAGCGATTACCTGGAGCACAGCGGGCCTGTCAGGCACATCAAAACGGATTTTCGCGAGCCGAGGTTCCCCCCAGATGTCAGGGGGACTATGAAGCCTCTGACAGCTCTGCTTTGCCGAGGCACACTGCTCAATTAGAAATATTTGTAGTGTTTTAGCATGACAGCTTCCCTGCGCACAGCCACTGGAGAGGTGACAGAACAGGGTTTGGGCAAAATGACATCCAGGAACTTGGAAGTGGTGGTGCGTGCCTTTGCGAGCTTTTTTGGTTTTAATTTTGATCTACCACTTGTTTAAAAAGAAACCCTTTTTACTTTTACATTTTTCAGACATTCAATGCCTAAACTACCAAACTGCCTTCAATATACTAAAATATTCAGAGATTTCACTTGTTTTGCTTAAATAAAAAATAATGATAACATAGAAAGCATACCAATAAAGTGAAAATGAAGAGGAGAACAATTCAACAGATATATACCAATTAAATTAATGCCGCATTTCAAAAAGATGGCAGAATCTACAAGGACACAAAAAATTAGAAAGACAAGACCACATATTTTTTCTTCCATCCATTCATCCATTATTAAAAGTGTCACATGAGCTACAGCACTGGGTACAAGGTGGGAACCCAGGAAAAGGCACTATAGCTCACACACATGGTCAAAACCCTTTTATAAAACAGAGATCTATCTATCTATCTATCTATATTTAAACTGATAAGACGTCCAACCATCCGGCTTAATGCTCAGGCATAATGTTGTAAATCGTGTGGCGTACACCTACGCATCACATTGTCCAAAACAGGGCTGGAATATCTCTTGAAGAAAGACAATAAGACACACAAAGAAAGAGGAATTAAAGGGCTAGAATGTCCAATGAAAAAAATAGGGAATGTATGGCATATCCAGTGAACAGAGGTGCATAAGTGTATAATGCGATTGAAACAGGTATTTTGCTCTTCTATTATTCTATTCTATTCTATCTACTCTCTATATATAAAATCCTAAGACTAAAAGTGCAACGATTTTGTGCAATGATTTTATATCACGTTTTTTGTTACGCTTTAAATTGGACTTATTTTAAAACCAACATATATATGTTTGGTATCATTCTTTTCAGAATTTATCAAACTTTAATGTGATGTTGTTAGATTTTCAGATTCTTATTCCGTTTTTAAATGGTAAACTTGATAAAATTATCAAGAACCCACATCCTGCGAGACGAGACAAAAGATTTAACCACGCCCGGGGCCTGAAATAAAAGACAAAGAGTAGGACAGCTGCTCTACAGGCTTTTAAATGTTCAAAGCGCCATGCGAGATGCAGATCACGTGACACAGCGGCAACAGCAAGCCAGAAGCTGATCGGGCAAAGACGAGGTAAAAAAACTGTATTTGTTTCCTATTGTATCACCGTTTAAGAGGGGGTTTCGGAGGAGCCCACCTCTTCACAACGTGAGCGGCAGAGACACGAAGTGGCTGGTGTGTAGTGCAGTCCAGGAGGGTTGCTGAGTGAAGCAAACAAGGGGAACCCCCTAATTATATTATATTATATATTAACTTGCAAAGCACTGAACCCTGTCCAGGACTGTTTGCTGTACTGAATTCAGGGCTGGCAGGATAGACACCAAATCCCCCTTGAGCCTGAATTGGTTTTACTTGATTGAATATTATATTATATTATATTATATTATATTATATTATATTATATTATATTATATTATATTATA
>JANRMT010062803.1:6273148-6296740 GCA_026402145.1 Polypterus bichir lapradei | reverse complement strand
ATAGATAGATAGATAGATAGATAGATAGATAGATAGATAGATAGATAAAACTGCCATTTTCCATTGCATTTGTTTCAAATGACCGATTGCGATCTCTTATTTTGCCATTTATATTTTTTGAAAACTACCTTTACATCCACATGGTCATTATCATCTACTCATCACCTGTCCTCTCTCTGGATTCCTTTAATTATCTTTAAGAAAAATCTCTTGTAGCCATGCAATAACAACCTCAAGGAAAGCTAATACAGAGAATAGGGGAAAGGTTCCTCAGTGCTCTTAAGTGTAAAATATTTGACAGACTGCACTATTTTCACTGTGTATTATAAAGGACTACAGTTTATATCACTTAATATATTGTGATGATCATAATAACAATAATAATAATAAATAAGACACATTCTCCATTAAAAAAATTAAAAGAAGAAAAACAATTACTAAAAGCTAGTTGAATGCGACTTAAGGATAAAAAATATTACGCACTAGACATTCAGTATACATTGAAAGAAATGCTTTTTAGAGAACTGATCCAGAGATTTTTGTTAGAGTGATGTCCTCTGCTGTTAAAGAGATTGTGTTTTTGAAAGTGTTCTGTTTTTCAGCTGTTTGCTTTCACTTCCCAGCATGCCAGTGACTTCCTTGTTTACTGCTGCTGTATTTTGCCTAAATTTAACCATCTGTGTGAAACTGCTGAAATGTAATTTCTGATACCTTCAATATCAATTCAGAAGTCTGTTCTTTGTTATTTTAACATAGAGAGAAGGAATTTGTCTCTGCAAGTGTGCTTGTTTGTTATAACAAGTGCATAGCGTATTTTGAAGTTAAGACATTGTTTGATTGTTATAGAAGTTGCTCTTGTTTGTATAACCATAGCAATGGATAAACACATGTCGTAAACATTATAACCATTATATATATGTATATGTACAAATATATCTATATTGTCCCACACTCAAGTTGAGGGGGTTGCAGGGGGCTCAGAGTGAAATGGCACAATGAGGACAGCTCACGTGACAGTGCTCTAACCGCTCTACCTCTTCCAGCTCAAGAGTGAAGGACAAGTCATGCAAAGAACTCTGACATCACCTCCAGAAGCCTTTGGAAGTCCTACATCTTCTGGTGCTGGACCCATGTAAACAACATAATGGAGGAAGTTAGCTTTCAGTTTTAGACCCGTGACTTTTGGAGCCACACTAGCCCACAGTAGCTCCGAAACCCAAACGAAAAATATATACCAAATGCTTGTCTATATGCTTTGTTTTGCCTCTATCTTTTTGTCAAGGATCTCAGGGAGACCCCAAAACTTGAATTTGTCTTATCCTAATTTCTTTCTCCTAATATACAGTATATAGTGTTGATAAACTGCTCAAAAAAAGGAACTCTTTGAAAACACATAAGATCTCAATGGGAAAAATTCTTGCTGGATATTTCTACTGCTATGGACTGGGTAATGTGTTAGGAAGGAAAGGATGCCACATCGTTTGATGGAAATGGAAATTATCAACCTACAGAGGACTGAATTCAAAGGCACCCCAAAAACTAAAGTGAAAAACCGATACAGCAGGCTAGTCCATTTTGCCAAAATTCCATTGCATCAACTCTAAATTGTACTCAGTAGTTTGTATGGCCCCCACGTGTTTGTATACATGCCTGACAATGATGGTTGGTGTCCTTGTCTGAGGTGCAACCTGGCGACATCGGATGGATTTAAACGTAATGTCCCGGAGGTTTTCTATTGCATTTAGGTCAGGCAAGCGTGGGGGTCAGTCAATAGTATTTATTCCTTCATCCTCCAGGAACTGCCTGCATACTCTCGCCACATGAGGCCGGGCATTGTCGTGCACCAGGAGGAACCCAGGACCCACTGCACTAGCATATAAAATCCTACTAATAACCTACAAAGCCTTAAATAACCTCGCGCCAAACTACATTAGTGACCTTCTGCATCATAATGTGCCTGCCCACCCACTAAGGTCCTCTGATTCTGGCAATCTTGTTGTGCCTCACACTAATCTACACTCCATGGGTGACAGGGCCTTCAGCAGTATAGCGCCCAGACACTGGAATGACCTACTGAAATTAATCAGGTCAGCTGACTCCATGAATTCTTTTAAAAAACAACTCAAAACTCATCTGTTCAGGAAGGCTTTTAGCTCTACCTGACTTTATTACCCTTCTCTCAGTTTACCTCTCTGTCAAGATGCTCATGTAACCTGTGTGTGTGTGTGTTAGACCATCAGTTCTGTTGTCTGTTAGGCTTTCTCTGAATTTACTGTCTTACTCTTCTTTATTTATTTATTTGGTTTGTACAATGCTATATACTGTATACTCTGTTGTTCTTTCTTATATTCTGTAAGTGCCTTGAGCATGGGAAAGGCGCTATATAAATAAATGTATCATTATTATTATAGGGTCTGACAATGGGTCCAGGGATATCATCCCAATACCTAATGGCAGTCAAGGTGCCGTTGTCTAGCCTGTAGAGATCTGTGTGTCCCTCCACGGACACCATGGATATGACTCCCCAGGCATTCACTGACCCGCCACCAAACCGGTCATGCTGCATATATATATATACTGTATATATATATATATATATATATATATATATTGTGAACTTGAACCTGGACACAGACAGGCGGACATCGTATTTCACCCAACACACATTTATTTACAGTTATATACAGGTCACTTTATGTGCACCACAAACCCCAGTGCCTCTTTCACCGATTCCCCAAAGTCAGGGCCGTTTGAAGGAATTTGGGGGCCCCAAACAAAATGGACATGGAGGCCCCCCGCACGCACGCATGCACGCAAAGGAACCACAGCATAGCCATACAGTTTAAATTCACTCACACTTTATATAAATAAAAAAGGTTTACAGTGCAAATACTGCTGTTGCATATACTGTGCATAAATAAAAAAATGTTTAGAGTGCAAATACTGCTGTTGCATATGATACATAAACATATTTCTGCTAGCCTACCTGCTGCAAAATTGCACCATTTGTACAAGACAAGTAGAGCTATTTTATGTGTGTAATTTATCACTTACCACTGTCTTGTTTTTTCTTATCCTCCTCTTCCTTTCTCTTCTTTCTTTTTTGGCTTCCTGAAGCATAATTCCGCTTCATAACTGCCGAGGAAGTTTTGTATTTTGCCGGCAGCAGAGATCGCGTGGTTGGCTGGCTGCTGTCAGCGAGGGGGGCCCCCTTGAGGGGGATCCCGATAACAGTGTCATTGCACTTTACTGCATTCACTATCAATGGGGCGCTCACACAGTTTGTCGCTGCATTTTATTCTTAACCAGTCGTTGTCTTGGGGCCCCAGGCCAGCTCGGGGCCCCAAGCAATTGCTTGGTTTGCCTGCCTTGTCGCGACGGGCCTGCCCAAAGTCCAGGCCCCACAGTTCCAATGCCTTTCTCCTGGCCGCCTCCAGTCCTCTCTCCAGCTCTGTCCACTTCCACCCGACATCCACCATCGACTGAAGGGAGGCGGCCCCTTAAATAGGAACCCGGATGGGCTCCAGCTGCTCCCTGGCACTCCTCCACAGACACGCCCCAGTGTGGCGGATGTGCCGGCTGCGCACCCGGAAGCCGTCCGGGTGTCCCCGTCATCTTCCCCCCAGCACTTCCTGGTGTGGCGGAAGTGCTGGGCTCCAGGGATATTCAGGCACCGGGGCGCCACCTGGCGGTGGCCACGGGTCCCTACAGGGCTGGGCTTCTAAGCCCTTTACCCATGGCCCCCAACATAACCAGGGCGGACGCCCTCTCGCGGTCTGGAGGAGGCACAAGCCCTCCTCCGGTCCTCCTGGGCGTCCCGGCCGGATGCCACAATATATATAAATATATATATATATATATATATATATATATATATATTTATTTATTTATGTGTGTGTGACTATCTATCTATCTATCTATCTATCTATCTATCAGTCATTTACTGCTACAGTAAGTAACAAATCTTTAGAGAAGCTCAGAGAAGCGTTCCCAAAGTATGATGTTTACACCACAATGTTTCACGGTTGGGATGTTATTCTCAGGATGACATATTGTCTCAATTGCTCCAGACAAAGTACATATGGCTGAAATACGTTGTCTAGTCTTAACGCTGACAAAGTACCAATGACAACACTATAGCATAGGGGCTACACACAGGTAATCTATTAGTCACTGCTGCATAACAAGACTTTAACAAAGGTGCATTTGTGTCACATACCTATACAGTAGATGCCATATGCAGTATATATAACCTTATTAAAACCAAGCAAAGTCCTTATTTAAGGTCTTGTTATCTAACAGTAAATGCCTAATAGGTGCACTGTGGACAGCTCCTATTTGTGGTGTTGTTATTGGTGCTGTATGAGTTTTAAATTGATAATAACTAGTAAGATCTTCTTATATAGCAATAAGTGACTAGCAGAGAGACGACAGTCGGCCCCCGAAGCCCCTATGATTAAGGTTTACAGACATCTATTTGCTGAAATCCTGCAAATTAGCTTAGTTTACAGAGATACCACTTGGCCTCTCTATCCTCTCTGTTATAAAGTAATAAATGGAATACAAAATTTACAATGTCGATTTATTGATCCACCCATCCATCTATTTCTAAACTTGTTTAACCCTAATTCAGTACTGTAGGGAAAATTAACTCAGCCTTTACATTTAGAAGGTTTGGAAGAGAGTTCTCCATGAGTATAAATAACAATTAAATGTAAATTTGCAAAATAAAAAAAAACAGCTTTAGTATATTGAATTCCACCAGTACACAATTAATTGAATGTAAAGTAAACCTCTAAACCTGTGTCTCTTTGCACATGATGGATTAGATGGGACTCATTGATTCAGATATGTCCACCCAAAGTACATTAAATAATGCAGACAAGTGCTTTTTATGCATCCTGACTCTTCCCAGCAGTTCAACAGTTCTGACAAGAAGTTGTCACAAAAATATCATCTCTTTTGAAATGTAGCATTTCCCCTCTCCACTTTTTATATGTATTATGAGGCCTTTCAACATTTTGTCATTTAGATGAAAATGCTACTGCCACACTCAGTGTCTTATTCTGACTAAAAAAAATGGAAAAACTAACAGGAAATCTGCATTAATGATTAAATATTCCGGCAAAGACTATGTAAGGGAAAAGAAACATGGCCAAATTAAAAACTAAAGGAGAATCTGTCACAAGTGCTTGTGTAATTTGTGTGACATGTAACTCCATCCAAAAATTATGTTAATTTATTGTTTAAGAAGTCATCATGGAGGTGCACTGATTAGCATTACCACCTCACATAGCCAGAGTGCTGGGTTTAAATCTCAGGCCAGCCACTGTCCATGTGGAGTTTTACACATTCTCCGGGGTCTTTGTCGTTTTGCTTTTGTTCACTATACCATAGATGTGTGTCTTATGTTACTTCGTTATTCTACATTGACCCTATATGAGTGAACACAGATGTACAGTAGTATGCTCTGAAGGAGCCTGGGTTCAAACTCTGACCCCAGTCAAATCCTATGCAGATGTTCTCCTTGTGTTCGATACTGGTACCCCAGTTTTCCTCTCACATCCCAAACAAGAAGGTGCCAGGCTAATTGGCTAAGGGCACAGGTCCATGTGTGAGTGTGTCCTTTCATTGGAACTGGATAAGCAGGTACTGACAGTGAAAGGATGGAATGGAGCCTCTGCCCTAAGACAGAACAAATTCATGCATAGGACAAGTAACCTCAGTTCCCCAGGCTTCAATTTTGTATTCTATAGCTTTTGCCCAGTACGATATATGCCTCCACTTCACTGCTAGTATCTTACTGTCACAGTCCCCATTTCAGCTTCAGCCTGCCCTCCTAAGAAGCTGGTATGCCTGTTGGCACATCTACTACACGAGTGGAGATGAATACATCATAAAAGAAATAATGTCTATTAAAATTGTGCTGCTTGCTTTACTGATGTTGAAGAGGAGCTGTGATTGACAAGGTTTTGAACTTTTTCAAGTCACATTTACATATACAAATGTAATCGGAATCATTGCCTGTTTCATTTAGTTTTCTGCCCTGCCCGTCTCCAAAAGCTGATTCACGGTTGGATGAACAGTAGACACAGACATCCGCCAACTTCCTTTATCCTGCTAAGCCCCTACAACACCACACACACACACACACACACACACACACACACACACACACAGATTTACCTTTGGTGGTGCAACCCAGTCAAGAAAAGCAGTCTGACCTACACTGAAGCTTAGGGGTACGTGCCATTTCAATCCACATGACTGCTCTGCATTGAAAACATTTCAAGTAGACACATTAAGATCAGGCCTTAAGTCTCTCAAGTATAGCAGAATTTTCTCAGATTCACTTAACCCAATTTAGGATCACGGGGGTAACTTTCTCAGCAGCATCAATAGTAAGATGGCGTAACTGAGACTACTATCTTACACAGAGATTAATGATATTTTTTATTATTAATGTCTAACAATATAACTATTTAAACAAGTGTCTAACTATCTTATTTTAAAGTGCATGGAAGCTGAATAAGCCAGTTTTTACTACCCCTAGTGTTTCCTTCACAAGAAAACCACCATTTGGGCCAGTTTACGACTTAATTACCTTCCTTTCATGTTTGTTTGAAACTATATGGCCTGCACCACCACCACCTACTCAAAGCATCATGATGCTCCAACATTGATGGACTGAAAGCCAGAAGTCTACGTGACCATCATCATCAAGTCCTTCCATGAGAACCCTAAATAAAAAGAGGACTGTTTCATTTATGTTAGGTAGATTGCCCAGAGGGGACTGGGCGGTCTCTTGGTCTGGAATCCCTGCAGATTTTATTTTTTTTTCTCCAGCTGTCTGGAGTTTTTTTTTTTTTTTTCTGTCCACCCTGGCCATCTGACCTTACTTATTCTATGTTAATGAATGTTGACTTATTTTTATTTTTTATTGTGTCTTCTATTTTTCTATTTCTTCATTTTGTAAAGCACTTTGAGCTACATTTTTTTTGTATGAAAATGTGCTATATACGAGGGATATCCAGAAAAAAAGGTTACAACAGCTGTTAAAAATCGAAAAATGAATATACAGTAATCCCTCGCTATATCGCGCTTCGACTTTCGCGGCTTCACTCTATCGCGGATTTTATATATAAGCATAACTAAATATATAACGCGGATTTTTCACTGCTTCGAGGGTTCTGCGGACAATGTGTCTTTTTACTTCCTGTACATGCTTCCTCAGTTGGTTTGCCCAGTTGATTTCATACAAGGGACGCTATTGGCGGATGGCTGAGAAGCTAACCAATCAGAGCACGCAGTTAAGTTCTCCTGACTGAGAAGCTAACCAATCAGAGCACGCAGTTCCTGCGTGCTGAATGCAGTGTTAACCAGGAAGTCTCGTCTCACTCATTCAGCATCAACGTGTTTCGCTGTGTAAAGAGTTGTGCTCTTTAGTGTTTATCTTTGTGCATAGTCAAGCCCTTCATTATGGCTCCAAAACAATCTGTTACTGCTTCAGGGGCCGTGCCCAAGCGCAAGAAGAAGATGTGAACGATTGCCGAAAAGGTAAACGTTTTGGATTTGTTGAAGGCTACGATTCTTTTTATTTAAAAAGTAGGAAAGGAATATAAGATCTACGGCTGCAGTGTCCTTTTAACCAGGGTGCAAAACGAGTTGTAAGTGGATGTAATAAGGCAGTAGTCTGGATGGAATCTGCTTTAGGGATTTGGATTGAAGACTGCCAGAAGAAGAACAACGGCAGTGCTACACAATCGCCTGAAGTGGCTCCTTTACAAGGGCTGTAACGCTCTCCTTTGTTGTGCAGTAAAATTAAACTCATTGTTATCGGACAAGTCATCGTGTCATTGTTGGTGAGTAACCATAATTAATTTTCTTCTTACAGTGCTTAGTACATGTACGTACGCTTAGTGTCACTGTACACACATTTACTGTATACTATTTTTCTTGCATTGTACGTATTTATTGCTGGTGGCCTGTCTATCGTAATGGCTGTAACATATGTGATATCGGAGACACTCAATATCTTTAAAATAATATTTAGGTTTTACTGTATATAAACAGTGTGTTTATATACATAATTTCAATGAATCTTACCTAATATCTAAGAGAATACAAAGGGATTATGCTGTATAACTCTGCGGGGAATATTTATAAACAGTGCGGGAGAGTTTATAAGGGCTTAAAATATATAAAAATAACCATACAAACATATGGTTTGTACTTCGCGGATTTTCACCTGTCGCGGGGGGTCTGGAACGCAACCCCCGCGATCGAGGAGGGATTACTGTATTTCAACCAAATTTACAGGGTATGTTCCAAAATATGTGTTTATTTCTCAACATAATCGCCGTCAACTTCGATGCACTTCTTCAGCCTGGGCACCAGCTTTTTTATACCCTCGTCGGATACGCTCTGCTCCACCTCCGAAAGCCACTTCTCCACTGTCTCCTTCACCTCCTCATCGTTGGAAAAACATTTCCCACCCAAGAATTATTTCACAATTCTTCCACAAGCTGACGATGGATCTCGGCCGCGGATTTGCGACGCAAAGTGAGGAACTTGATGACCGAACGAATCTCGCGTCGGCGGTAGGTGGAGCAAACGGCCTCAGCAGAGGTTGATGAACTCGCTTGCTGTGATGACATTTCACAACTGACTGACGCGGTCCCGGGCTTATTTTGACCGTTAGGACCCCCCTACACGCAGGTATGCCAACCTTCGAAAAAAAAAATTCCCTGCACCCTCCAGGGCACTTCTAACCTTTTTTTCTGGATATCCCTCGTAAATAAATGTTGTTGTTGTTGTATATTTGTGCATTCTTTTCAAAGCTGGAAAAAATGCTGACAAAGCTGGATTGGGGGCTGAATTTGCTTAAGCCAAGTCATTGGGAAATGCATACCCCCTTTTAGTGCAAAAGGCATGTCCAGGATGACAAGACTGAACTTAAATTAACGGCTGAGAGAAAAAGCAAAAGGTCTCTCTGTTTCATCTGTCTTGAGATGGCCAAATGTGTCTGTCTCAGCGGCCATATTCCGACTTGGTGCCTTGTCCAACGAAGGCAATGAGTTGGCTAAGAAGAGAATCGCCTGTAACTACAAGTTTATGCACTGACTATAACTGCACATCTAGCACAATCAGGTTGTATGGTTTGCAATGCCACATTCTATTTGATTTTTGTTTATGGCACTAGTTATGATATCCGACTACAATACATTAATAAATATAGGGTGTTCCAGATCTAATTATGCAATTTTCATTACGCTGTAACTTATTAAGTTTATTACATAGAAAATATCCCGAAAAATCCCAGGCCATCGAGAATTGTGAGAACTGACGACATGAACAATCGTCTTTGCAGCGAACTGGAATCGTCCCCGCATAAATCAAAGTCATCCAGACGATCTAGATCTGCATAATTAGATCTGGACTACCCTGTATGTAACTTCTTTCACTTGCCTATTCTAGTACTCTTACAGATTTAACAGGAAGAAGGGAAGTGAAGAACTACAAAACCTGACAGTAATGTAAGAGTATGGAATTGGGGGCATTCTGTTATGGTCTGCTTAATAAAGAGTATAAAGGGGACCAGGGTCATCATAGAACACTAGCACGAAAAAACAGATGGGAACCAGCCCTGAATGCGGTGCCAGTCAATTGTATGGTACACATATGCTCACACGTGCATTCAGAGTGGGCCAATTTAGACATGCATGTTTTTGGACTTGTGAGTTAAATCCATGCAGACATAAAGAGAATGTTAAAACTCGACATTGACAGCCACCAGGCCGGGATTTGAATAGAGCACTGTAGAGGTATAAGTATAACAGTTCTGATGACTGCATTCCTTTGCTTAAAGCATGAGCTAGTGCATGCCTTATTGGGGTTAATGGGTTTGCATCTTTCTGACTGACACAGACAACCTGTCTACAGACCCTGTGGTGTTATGGGTCCACAGATTGCTGAGCAAAGCCAGTTTTTAAATAAATAATCACCGTACTTGCGGCAGCTTTGTGAGGGGGCGTAGTTGTAGCATGCTGCGGGGTGATCTGCGGTGTGGGCGTTTCTCACCGAGTGCACAGGTGAGGAACTGCCCACATCCGTGATTGCTCCCGCGGCTAATGGGCTACGGCTGCTATGGCCCCTCGCATTATAAAAAAGAAGCGCAAGTCGGTTGGCAGGGGGAAAAAGAGAAAGAACAGAAGGAAAGACAGGACGGAGGTTACATGCGAGCAAGAGAGGAAGCAGGTCGGTGCAAGAGAGAGACACGCAGTGCGTGTGTGTGGAGAGCGAGCGATAGTGCGCTCGTTGGCAGCTGCGAAGGCCTGGGTGTTAGGCCTACACCCAGGGGTTGGAGTTGTTGTTGCTCCCGCTGAACGACCAGGTAGCGGGAGTAACCAGAGAAAGATGGCTGGCCGCGTAAGGCCGAGAAGGCTGCGGGAGTCGGGAGGCTTGGGCGGTAAACTCCCTGGCATGAGCGTCCTGGTTGTCAGGGAAGCCAGGGAAGGCTGGGATGAGTGCCAGACTGAAGCCAGGGATCGGGAGGTCTCCAGTCTCATTGCAGGAGTTGAAGAGGGCAGCTGCAGAGAGCGTCTCGCCTGCTGCAAAGCCTAACTGGGAGAAGCAGGTGAGATGCTAACAGAAAAGAGGCACCAGGCTTGTCATTGTTGTGTTTTTAAAGACTGCTTCCATAAGAACGTTAAAACCTCGTTTTAAAAGGATTGTTTTTTTCTATTTATTGGTTTTAACCTCCACATTTCTTTTATGGATTATTTATTTAATGAAGACTTTATGAAAGCACTGCACTTTATTTGAACACTGTTTTTGTTGACTGTTTTAATAAAAGCACTGTTGCACTTTTTTTTTACCATCCCCTTGCTTACTTGTTGCCTTCACTGACTAGCTCACTCGGTAACATTATCGACGGTGTTGGGGTAAGGCTCCCAAACAGCAATGGGAGTGTGGAGCCAGAACCCGCATCGTCACAGACCCACATTGGAAAAACTCATCAGAAACTTCAAAAGACTTTGTTGGACAGTTATCTTATCCAAAGATCTTGACCATACATTGTTCTCCTCTCTTGCTTAATGACTCCTAGCCTGAAGAGGTCTATTAATTTTATACATTTAAGATGTCTTACTTAAAGGTTTTCCAATGTTGTTTCTTGTCCTAGTGTCTATATAAGCACAGGGAATTCCACTTTCTGTATTACATCTTGCCTGAAGAAGGGGCCTGATTTGCCTCGAAAGCTTGCATATTGTAATCTTTTTTAGTTAGCCAATAAAAGTGTCATTTTACTTGACTTCTCACGGGGGTTATCAAAGGAATAAAAAATGGAGTACTGCTGCACTGTCATAAATACCTTTTTTTCAAGCTGTCTGATCAGCCACTTCATTACAAACCACAATGTTAATAACATATTGAACTATGAAAGAAATGGGTTTGGCACTTCTCTAGCAGTAGAGTCGATTCAGTCCGTGATTAGATGGAGAGCACCAAGGTAAACAGGCATCATGATGTCTTTCTTTAAAACCATCTGCTATCAGGACTTGCTTCTGTTCAGCTTGGCTCCAGATCACACAGCCATCATGGAGCAAGTGGTACTTAATGTCCTGCAGGGAAATTTAATTTGTACAAATGAAAGGGTTCACTACATACGGATAATGTTTATTATAAATATGATGTGATTCGAAGGCTAGCATTTCATGAAGTGGGTGGCAGGGTGGTATGATGGTTAAGACTCTTGTCCTTGCCAGGACCTAAATCTGTTTTGGCCATTTGCTTTGTATCATCTTGGGTTTTCGGCACAAAATACACTTTTTGTCCTGCACCCCAAAGATGCTTGTGTGTGTGTGTTTGGTTAATTGGTTCCTCTATGTTCACTTGGTGTGAGTGTTCATGGGTTTGAGTGTGAGAATGCACAGTAATCAATTGGCACTTCATGATGCTGGGACAGGTTCAGTCTCCCACTGACCCTGAGGAAAGAAGAAAGTTGTTACATAGGGTGGATTTTTAAAGATAAAATCCTTTATCAGAAAGGTGGTCATAAAGTTGTAAACACAACAAAATGAGTAGACACATTGGCCCTACTTTATGGGTGTCTGATGCCTGTCTATTGGTCGGATGGCTTGGCCACTTACCCTTATTGTCAACAAAAGTTGTCACCTTAATTCTCCTGATCTGTTACCCACTTATTCATCCTGCGAGTTTCACTTGTGAATATCCTTTGTCAGCAAGGTGGCAATAAAGTTATAAAAATAATAAATTCCCTGGACACACTGGGCCGACTTGTTTGGGCCTAAGATGCTTATCTAATGACGGAATGACTTGGACGCTTGCAGTATCCTTTGCAGTACTGTCTGAAACGTTGTTACCATCCTCTTCTTTATTGGTTGTCTGGCTACTTTATATTCTGTTACTCTTTATCAGAGAAAAGGCATCCTTAAAGGGAATTTTTCAGTAGTGAGGGAAGCCCTGAAGTGGTTACATGAACACCACTATAGTGTCCCTTCAATCTGATGCTGCCTGAGATCCTTAACGTGCCATCTTTTACATGCAACCTCCTCTCACATAAGAAACAACGTGCACTAGTGTCACCCCACCTGAAGTACTGTGTGCAGTTCTGGTCACCACATTACATGAAGAACATAGTAGCACCTGAAGTTGTGCAGAAGAGGGCAACCAGGTGCATCCCAGTACTTAAAGACATGTTGTGCCCTGACAGACTCACATAATTAAACCTGTTTAGTCTCAAGCAGATGAGACTATGTGGGAACCTAATCCAGGTACTCAAAATCCTCAAAGGCATTGATCAAGTAGATCCAACAGAATTCGTTCAGCCTAAGGGTGAATCACATACTCAAGGACTCTGGAAATTAAGGGGAAGTGCATTTAAGACTGAAGCTAGGAAGCATTCTCTACTCAAAAGAGTTGAGGGAATTGGGAACAGACTACCAAAACATGGAGTTGGTACAGAAATGTTGACAAGCTTTAAGAAGAATCTTGTTGAGATACGAAGACAGCATAGCTATTATCTAAATCAACATGCTGGATGGACTGAAAGTTGTCTTATTTGTCAGATTTCTTATATTCTTATACAGTACACTGTACTTAGATTATGCTCCACTAGTGGTCAGAAGAGCATAACAGGTTTGAAAAGAAATATAAGACAATTCAGTCCATAGGTCTAGCTAACATCTAAATCATCCAAACAGTAGCTCATCCAAACAGTAGCTCATCCACATACTTATTAAACTTTTTCATGGATTCTGTTACTACTGTGAGACTAAGAGAAAAGAGTAAAATCCCAGAGTAGCTGCTGCTTAGAACAGCAGACCAACCATAGAGTTAGAAGTCAAAAATTGAAACAGAAAGGCCAATGAGATTAGGGCAGCTACCATGATCTCAACTACTAGCTATTCTAGAGATGAAACCTTAGCAATTAATGGAGAAGGACCAGATGAAAAGACGTACGTGTAAAAGGCCAGAGTCAAAAACCAAGAAATCAAGAAAACATGTAATCAATGCCAAAATGGCAAACAAAAATTGAGGTCAAAATTCCTGAGCGCATGCTGGCATCATTGGATAAAAGACAGGAGCCAACTATGGACATGTCACAAGTCCATCACAGGACACACACATGCACATACATACATACTCTGCCATAGAGGCCCAGTGTAGAATTACCAATACCTGTAAAGAGAAAGTAACTGGACTTGAGATTCCAACAAAGGACTTTGCGGCACGTTGGCGGCAGCCTGGAGCACTGTGTGCTGCTACAGCAGCCTGTGTGAACAGTCATGGCTAGTTTTGGTACATTCCACTTCCTAATACTTTGCATGACTTCTTGCCAGAAGCCTACATTAAAGTATACGGATTGTCAAGCCTGACTTTCTTGTGAGTAAAGCTATCTGTCCATGTTTGCTACAACCAACAGGGCGACGCACACTCATTATGAACTGGGTCTTAGGAGATAAGCCTCACTTAAACGGCGTTCGGGGATGGAATACACTGCGCTACTGTGACACCCATTAATATTTATAGGCAGCAATAATTCATTTTGATTATTCACTTAAATGATCTATATTAATGACCTATGTATTGTAGGTTATTTTTTTAACCTAAAATAAATAATATAATAATGTGCTGTGTCCTGCGGTGGGTTGGCACCCTGCCCGGGATTGGTTCCTGCCTTGTGCCCTGTGTTGGCTGGGATTGGCTCCAGCAGACCCCCGTGACCCTGTGTTCGGATTCAGCGGGTTGGAAAATGGATGGATGGATAATGTGCTGTATAGGCTTTGGGTGAGTCACTGACTTCAGTGAGTTACATTTATAAAGCCCCTGTTAACACGAACACCGATTAAAGCTGAGACAGAGTAACCTATTAGAGTGAATTTGAATTTAATGATTTAACATAATAGACTAGCAACACGGTGGTTTTAGATTTCATCAAGCAGTAATTGAAAAGCTGTCTGCCAAAGATTTACAGGGAAGACATGACATGAAGTGCAACAAGTGAAGCAGAGGAGACGACAAGAAAAACGCTAGTGTTGGCAACGGGGTTAACTGACCTTTGAGAGAAATCAGCAGACAGGAAAAGTGAAGCTGCCTGTGGTAAGAGCAAAAATCTAGAAGACCGATTCTCTGGATGTCTAAATATCATATAAAAATTAGTATGGTGGCCACTGAGAGGTAATGTGCAAAAAGTATTATATAAGCAAACCAAGTCTGATTTTAAGAACCAGTTTAATTATTAAGTCATAGCTTTCATACCATGGTGGTATTACTAAAGCTGTGTCTGACTGGAAAGTCTCTATGAAAAAGGCTGATAAAATATAAATGGAACTGAAATTAAACCTTACACATATATTTATACCTGTCACTGTTACTACTGAATATTTGAATGGATAAAAGCATTTGTGACACAGATGCAAATGAACAGCGTACTTAGGAGATTGAAAATCAAGCAGGTCAGGGAAAAGCAACTCATCAGAAGGGAGTATCTGACCCTTAATATTCATACACTTCTTGACCAGGATATAGATGTTGTAGACATCACCTCCTCATCACCATATCAACTGGCGAGGATACGTAAGCAAATGAAATCTCTTTAGTTCTGAGCAGAGAAGGTTGTGTTGGAACCTTGTTCACAATTGTTAAAGCCTTCAATAAAGGTGACTGAGTAGAATTCATACACACAAGGACAATGGTGGACAGTAAGAGGAAATGCATTTATGGCACAAAGAGTCATGGGAATCTGGAATAAATTATCAAGTCATGAAGTTGAAAAACTTGAGAAGGTTTAAGAAGTATCTGAATTAAATATCGGGACAATTTAGTCAACCAAGCTTAATGGACTTAATGGTCTGTTCCCATCTGACAAATGTTCCTAGGTTTTGACTACCATAAAGTACACAGTGCTGGAAAGGAGTAAACAGAGCTGTGCTCTCCCTTAAGTAAAATCATCTTAACTGTAACAGCTGGTCCTTTAAGGACCCTGGACAGTGACAAATTATAGAGACACTATGACCCACTAGAGCAGCTGTGCGCAACCTGCGGCCGTACAGCCGCATGCGGCCGTGGGCAAGGACTTTGGCGGCCGTGGACGTGTATATTAAAGTGTACGTAATGGCGGCCGTGCAGGTGTAGGGTCTCTGGACTCCAGCGAGTAAGGGGTCTCAACGCCGCGGAATCTTTGTCGGCTGGGTCGGTATGGTGACGCCGAAAGCCGATTTGGACTCTGGGGTCTCTAGACTCCTGCAAGTGTAGAATCTCAAACACCGCAGAAGTCGATAGTTAGTCTTAATCATTAATTTCTATTTAAATATATTCTAATTTTGCCCAATAATGTCTCTGAAAAGGAAAAGAACATTGGCAGAAGAGAAGAGGAGCTTCAATTCCAAATGGGAGCTGGAGTTCTTCATGATGGAGTCAGCAACACATTCTATGATGTGTTTAATCTGCGGTGAAGTTGTGAAGACTGTAAAAAGAGATAATGCAAAGCAGCATTTTCGCCATCACGCGTCACACACATCTGCAAATTTGCAAGGTGAGTCTAGGAAGATCTGTGTAGAGAATTTGAAGAGGCGTTTCCTACAGCAAACAAAGGTCATGTCTACTTTCGTAAAGTCTACGAATAATCGAAGTGAAGCATCCTACAGAGTGGTATATCGTCTTGGTGTTGCAGGGAAGCCTTATTCAGATGGGGAACTCGTTAAAGGGTGCATCATGGACGTTGTTAAGTGTATTCATCCTGGTAAAGAAGCTGACTACTCGTCGATCCCTCTCTCGCGTGATACTGTGCAACGCCGACAATTTGATATTGCCCAGCAGTTAAAGCTTTCTATGCTGGCCAAGGTGAATGAGGAGGAAAGTTTGTTTGCACTGGCTGTCGACGAATCAAAGGACATAAAGGACTCGGCGCAGCTGTTAATCTTCGTTCGCTCTCTGTCTCCTACTTTTGAGTTATGTGAGGATCTTCTCTCCATGGAGACGCTTACTACTCATACTCGTGGAGAAGACATATTTCTTGCAGTGAAGAAAGCCTGCATTCAATCCAGCGTTGATCTGAAAAATCTCCGTGGAATCTGCACAGATGGCGCGCCTGCCATGACCGGTAAGCAACAAGGCCTTGTGGCAAGAATGTCAGATTACTTGTCCAAGGAGCATGGTAATAAACAACTCACCAACCTTCACTGCATCATCCATCAGGAAGCACTCTGTTCAAGATCTGTTGTTTTAGATAATATTCTGAAGGAAGTGAATCGTGTTATCTCGTTTATTCGAGCAAATGCTCTTAACCACCGGCAATTTCTAGAAATTCTACACACGAGTGAATCGTTTGCCGAGGAAATTCCTTATCACACCGACGTTCGTTGGTTGTCTCAGGGAGAAACTTCTCGCCGTGTTCTGCTGTTGCGCAAGGAAATAGTGGAATTTTATTCGATGAAAAACAAGGACTGCCCCTTGCTAAACAATGACTTTCTAACATCTCTGGCGTTTCTGGTTGACTTACTAACGCATGTTAACTATCTCAATCAAAACCTGCAAGGCAAAGCAACAACAGTTTGCCTCATGCACAGAAAAATAAAAGACTTCTGTGACAAATGTCGTCTCCTGAAAAGCCATCTGCAGCAGGGTAATTTCTACCACTTTCCACAACTGACGGCTCTGATTGACAGCAAAGAAGTAAAGCCTGACCAAATTCCTACTGTCCGTTTTTCGGGCACTTTAGACGGGCTGTTGCAGGAATTCGCTAACCGTTTTCAAGATTTCGAAAAGATTTCAGCAACAATAAGACTCGTTGCTTCTCCTCATCTGGTGGAGACAGAGAGTGCACCGTTACATCTACAAATGGAGCTAGTAGAGTTGAAGAACAATGAGCAGCTTGTGAAAAAGTTTACGGAAGAAAGCGACCTGCTGGATACGTGGAAATCAGCAGTAGAATACCCACAACTACGAGAACTGGCCAGGAACATTCTCGTTCTTTTCGGAAGCACTTATTTTTGCGAAGCAGCGTTTTCCAGAATGAAATATCTGAAAAACAAGTACCGAACCCGATTGGTAGACAGCAATCTCCAGCGAGTCCCCTGACTTTGCAAGTCTGTCTGCAAACATGCAAGAGCAAGGAAGCCATTAATGGCGATGTTTTCCAAACTTCCTGAAACAATTGCTGTAAAGGTTTTTTGTCCTATATGACGTTTCGTAGACATTTTTTTACATATGTAGACCAGTAAATTGAATATTGTCAGATATATCATACTCTGTTTTAATGTGTAATCTGTAAATTTTTACATAAATCATAAAACATTATTAAGTTTACTTGGACTTACTGGCGGCCGTTATTAAAGTAAAAAGTCTGTAGTGCGGCCGTTATTAAAGTAAAAAGTCTGTAGTGCGGCCGTCAATAGCGGAAAGGTTGCGCATGCCTGCACTAGAGGGAACCCTGGGTTAATATTCCTGCCACAACGACAGGCCTGCCTTCATTGCAAATGTCTATGACATTACAAAAATATTGATGACAACAGACAATTCAAATGAGCCAAGCTCATCTCATTTTCTTAAACTGCTTTTCCTGTTGAGGGTCTCAGTGGCAGCAGAACAAGAAGCTCAGACGAGACCTCCTTGTTTTCAGCTACAGATTCTCACTCTTTCTGGGGAATTTGTAGGTTTTCCCAAGCCAGCCAAGAATAATAATCCCCCTGGTATGTCTTGGGTCTGCCACAAGGCCTCTGCCCAGTGGGACATGCTCGGGGCAGCTCTTTGGGGAGGTGTCCAGGGGGCATTTTTACAACATACCTAAACCACTATAACTGGCTCCACGCGATCCAGATCCTGTGACTCTACTCCAAGGATGTCCCAAATCACTGAGCCTTTCACGTTGTCATGGAGAAAACGAATTTCTGCCACATGTACTAGCTATCTCATTCTTTCAGCCATTACTTACAGGTCATGACCATAGGTGAGGACAAGGGTATAGATCGTAAACCAAGAGTTTTGTCTTTAGACTTAGCTCCGCTTTACCACTATGAACCAGTACAGCACCCACTGGCTGCTTCTTCAATCCGCGTGTCGCTCTCGCAGTCCCTTTTCCCATCACTCGTGAACAAGATCCTGAGATACTTGAACTCCTCCACTAAGGGCAGTTGTTCCCATCTCATCAATCTTGTTCACCTAATTTCTCCAAAATAACATTGTGGGAAGTCTGAAGGATCCTAATATACCTTTAGAAATAAAAAGATTCAGACTTTAGGAACCGTCAAATCTTAACTTCATGTTGTTTTCGATATCTAAGTGAATAGGATGGACAAACTTGTTGGTCTGAATGTTCTGTTCTCCTCACAATTATTCTAATCTTCCAAAACAGCTTGGCAACTTTTCTTAACTTATTTACTTTTGTCTCGTGGCAGGTGTATTACCCAGCTTTCATTATAGTCAGGTCTTAAACCCAGTTATGTACTTTACTTAAGGAAGATAGAAGTTTTAAGGTAACATAATGATTCTCACTGGTCATGGAGTTGGAGAGCTGTGACATATTGCAATATTGTTTAGCACATCTAAGTAAGAATTTCAGCGTACTCTGTCGATGTGACAATACTGACCCTATAGGCCTGTATACAGTATATATACAGTATATATCATCAGGTTTCTGTTCATAAGCCTTACGTCTATCCTTTATAAAGTCAGATGCTAACTTTAAAGGTGATTGGTTGAAAGTGAAAGGCTGACTGGGGTGGCTTGAGGGCAGAATGGTTGAAAGTGAAAGGCTGACTGGGGTGGCTTGAGGGCAGAACAAGTGCCCATAATCCAAATAGGATGGGATATTATTTACTAGCCCCAAGACCTGTGGACGACAGGTAAAAGAATAAATTTTAAAATATCTGATATCTGTATCTTCAGCACCTTTCATTGGTATTCTTGTGTGTCTGAACCTCTCTTTACCCAGAACACCCCTCTCGAGTGCATTCCTGTAAGGCTGGCTTCTCAGACTCTGTCACTTTGGGGCACCTTGCTAATCTCCTGTCTGGTTCATACCTCTCATATTTGAAGACGACTCCTTTGGCTTTATTTTTCCTTGAGGGTCTCACGCTTGCTTTCTTTTTTGATTGCATCAGCAAAGCCAAACTGACCAATCACACCAAAGCCAAAGTGACCAATCAGAATGCTTTGAGGGACCAGAAACACACACATGCACACACACACACACACACACACACACACACACACAGACAGATCATAGTGTTTTATTATATAGTAGATACTATGGATTCCTCTCATCCTAACAAATTATCCCTTTAATTCCAAACGATTGCAGTTCCAAGTGAGTTTTGCAGCCAGATATCTCTGGTCAAACTGTTTTTCCGATGGATAACTACTATATATGTCAATTGTTCAGAAAATATAAGGTAAAATTTAAAACAAAGATTTGAAAAACCTCTTGGGCAATGTACAGCCTCTCTATACAGTATCAATATCTATGAATGTTATTTGTTGTTTATGTACAGCTTGGTTTTTAAAGACAAAGACTTGCCACACAGGTAGTTATGACCATAAGTCAGGTTTTTGGCATATATATTTGAGTGAGCAACATGAAGAAGAACAATGTGATCTATTGATGGAGAAACAGCACCATGCATAATGTGATGGTGGAGATTTAGAGCTAATTCTGTAATAAAGAGTAGGGAGTGATAATAGTGGTAGTATTGTCATGTGTACAGAATACAATGAGATTCTTAAATGTCCAACCAACACGCAACATGTTACTACTTTTGGCTGCCATAGTAAATAAGAATTATAATGCAGAAAGAGCAGCCAGATGACAAAATATGAGAAGGGGACTAATTTGCTGGGTGAGCAGCCACGTCAACCTACCAATACATACTGTAGGTGTATAAGATTCATACAGGTAGGCCTAGAATCTCTGATCAATTTTTTACGTCTCTCTTTTAATGTGTACTTTGATAACAACCATTGTTCATATCTCCTATGCGCTCCTTTACATTTTTGACCTACTCGGCTTGATTCAGGATTGAAACTCTTCCATGGCTTCCCCTACTGATCACCAACTGTAAAACAGTTTCTCTTTGTTAAAAGCATCAATTCCCTGTTTCTTATTCCACCCATATATCATTCATTACAAGGAGAAAGCCTGGGAATCAGTCACATTTTATTAAGTAAAGGGACAATCTATATGTAACTTTGTACAGTAAATCAGTCAGTAATTGGTTACTCTCAATTTCTTTAAATAGCACAAGTAATTATTCTGTCGGTAATAGCTGGAGAAAGGTGTCACCATAATTCTTATATCATTAATTAGCACCATAATGAGAACATTCTTAAGTTGCTTAAGTCAATAATAAAGACTACCTTTTAATCTTTTAAGTAAGGAGTGGGGCTTCCCACAAAAGTAACACTCCTTTATTACAAATGTGAGAGAGAAGTTGGGGAAGAAGAAAGTGTGGTGGATGGAGCTGAGGCTACTGTCAAAATTCTACACTAGCACTATTAGCTGAGCAATGTTGGCCAAAGCATTGCAAATCTTGATATTCCTGCAGAAATACTAAATTTGAACTCCACGCCTCAAAGGAGTATAATTAAAGCATTTTCATTTAGGCAGAAAATGCAAAGCACGGTTCAAATAAAAATCTCATTCTTCTGATGCGTTGTCTGTAAATTTAATTAATTCCTAATTAGTTAATACACCTGAGAAACAATGGGCTATAAAACCACAGGAAAAGCAACTGCACGCAGTGAACACACAAAAAAAGGGAGATCTGCTTATAAACAACAAATCTGAACACATAAACAGAAGGTTCATTGATGACTTTACGCTGCTCATGGTAGACCAGGGTGTCTGCTCCTTCCTCCAGATCATCCAGCCTAGTGTCCAGAACATGGGCGACGTTCCTGATGAACTCCTTCAACCTGTTGACGTTTCCTGTTCTCACATTACCAGTTTGTTAAAGATCAAGTGTACAATCACAGAGTGACCGATTATATGAAGAAATGCGCTACTCATGTCAAACACAGCCTATCACTGCAATAGGACAATTTTGGGATATCGGCCCAGTAGGGGGCACACTAAGGGCCGGTTTATACTTCACGCTCAGAACACATATGTGCACACATCATGGCTGCCATGTATTCAAAGCATTCATTTGACGCGTCCTCTGAGCAGGTCCTCAGAAATTAACACGACACATATGCGAGTGGCAATACCAGCAAAAAGTCAGGGGGCTCAGTGTGTTCAAGATGGAACGTGACGCCAGAGTCTCTACTTACTATCTACATGTGACAGAAAGCCACTACGTGGATCTTCTGGGATCGATGTGCATGCTTCGATGTTTGATGAATGGTTCGATGTGGTGAAACAAAATGCCGACATTCAAATGCATTTATATTCAAGCATTGCATATTCTCCATCGTAATGACACAATACATTTTAAAGGTCTCACATATCATCTTCTGTGCCGTCTTTTTTTTTGCACCTTAACAACAGCATCAGAATGTACAGCAGAATATTTGAGCCACTGAGACAAAAATTAAGGAAACAGTGAAAATGTGTATTTTGTAATTAAAGTGGAAATTTTGGCTTTAATCTTGAAATGTCCACATTACCTCGTAGTTTATTTTATCATTGAAGTAGTCCGTCGTAAACGTCATCTTAAACCGACCCAGTTGTTAATCGCTGCATGCTTCTGGGGCTTCCTCCTGAACTGACAGCAGCGGCAAGCAGCGATCGCTACACAGAACACATTATATTTATGATATTCCAGCACTCTGCACATTTAGCATCCTTAGATTTATACTTGATATCACTTTCATTATGAAATGCATTAAAGTATGTATGTTACATTTTACAGATAAGTCGTTAACTTCATTTAAATAATGAATGCTGTTAATAATTACACATGTGGGGGCGGCATGGTGGTGGAGCGGTAGTGCTGCTGCCTCACAGTAACAAGACACGTCCCTGGTGTTCCCTGCCTAGAGTTTGCATGTTTTCCTGCTCGGTTTCCACAGTATGCTTCGATTTCCTTGTATCGAAGACATGAAGGTTTGGGGATTTGGTGATGCTAAAATGACACTTGTGTATGCGTGTGCTTGTGTTCACCTTGCCCCATCCAGGGATTGTTCCTGCCTCCCGCCCAGTGCTTGCTGGAATGGATACATCCTTGGATTGATGGATGTAATCATTAAACATCCTTTTCAGAGATATTGTGGCAAGGTGTCTTCAGAATTTAATGGATGTTTCAAGCAATTCACAACACAGCAAAGCTGAACGTTTTCTCACAGTGATGATATCTCGCACTGCCACCTGGTGGAATCTTCTAGTATGTGCACAAGTATAAACAGTACAGCGCTTGTGTAGCAGTAGCATCCGCTGGACCACACGTTGCATCACATAAAATATAAACCAGGCCTAAAGCACACACACTCACTCATAAACACTTACTTACACCCAAAAGAGACTCATCAGTTACCCTAACCTGTACACATCTCGAATGTCACCAGGAACAGAGGACCTGGCTAAATCCTACATAGACTTGAGAAGAACGTGAAGACCACACAAAGACACTGCCCAGATTGCACACTGCATGCTGGCTTTTCTTTGAACTACTTTGAGGTATATTACAGCCATTTAGTTAAACAGAGAATCTCGAAGATTACATTTCTGTCTCTATGTAGGCCTGTTGTGTTTCCCGTGGTGGTTCTGCCTTCCTGAACACTTGTAATTATCACGCCTCTGTTTGATATGTGGGAGATGTTAACTTACAACTATAAGCGGGTATCTTCAGCGCATTTACAATTACTGGGGAATAAAGACACAGCATATGAATTATTGCTGCGGCAGAAAAGTATAGGAAACCAGAAGGTCAAATAGCTCTAATTATTTGTTGAGTCTGATGAGAGAAGCATCCTGTTGTACTGAGTACATTTTTATATATATTTGTATATACTGTATATATATATACATATATAATATAAATATATATACACACTTAATATATACAGTATAAATTAAAAAAAAATGGTATCAGTACAACAGGATGCTTCTCTCATCAGACTCAACAAATAATTAGA
>JANRMT010062803.1:6246074-6269890 GCA_026402145.1 Polypterus bichir lapradei | reverse complement strand
AATATAATATAATATAATATAATATAATATAATATAATATAATATAACATTTTTAAAATGCAATTCTAGCCAAGCGGAAGGTATGTACGCTCCAGCGTCAAACATTGACACTGTAGCTGATCGTGTTCACCTCTGAAGGGAGAGCGTTCTCATGCGTGGTGAGTAAAGCACATCGCTGTGATATCTCTGGCAATCTGCAGTTACCCTCTAAAACACACATAGTTGGATAATGGATGGATGGATGGAATTTCATTTATATAAAGCTGAATGTGTGCTTGTGTGTTTGTCAGGTATGCAAATCCTCACCACTGAACTTATCTCTGCCAAAGTTTGCCCAAATTCTCCATTAGAATAAGGGATGATGGGCTAAGTTTCATTCAGAAAATTTGCCCCTTGAATTTCTGAACCTGCAGCATTGTTATTATTTACAAAATGTTCCACTGAAGCTTAGCAGTACACCTGTGCTTTGTAGACTTGGTGATGCCAAGGTGCCCAGGGGAAATTTCCAGGCGCCCCAGATACCTGCCTAACGCTCTGGTGGTCCATGTATTTATTTGTTTTAGTTATTTTTCTCCCCTAGCACAGCTGTGACAGAGGTGCATCATGTTTTTTGAGCAGTCGTCTCGAGGTTTCTTATTTTCCCAAATGCTGGCTCTTGTGTGTGTGTAGTTGCCTTTTACTTTCCCTCGGTGTCCAAACAGTAAGTGATTGCCTGATCTCTCGTCTCCCACATCCTTGACCTTCACCCCACTACACTGCGCGTCTTGCTGAGTTTGAATTCTTCTCTCTTTGGAGTATTCACATACGGCTCATTAAACTGAATCTTGTTTACCGCACTAGTTTTGACTTGCCGATAAAGAAAGCGAAGCTCAGGCAGACGCTCGTCTGTTTTTCATTTTCTTAACACATAGCTTTATTCTACAACAATTTTCACCAGCTGGCGTTGCCAACTCTCACCCACGCTGCTGCTTGCAACCATCTTTTTAGTCCACTTTCAACAGGAAGGATTTTCTTGCACTGCTAACAGAAGAGGCTGCATTTGTTTTTACCTTTCCTCAATTTCCTCTAGCATTTAAAAAGAAACTATGCCAGGAAAAATGGCAGGCATAAACTCCTCAGGTGTGTGCTCACCTGCTGGCCATCAGTTTCAGGGCGAACAGCAGAATGTTTGAAATAGCCATCAATACAGACTCTCCAACTCAATCAAAAGACTGGTCCAGCACTTATCCGACTTCATAATGAAAGGTTAAAATTTGCATAAGTCTAATTTAGACTTCTTGGGTTTACATTGCTGTTAGCACAGCTGTCTCACATCTCCCGAGTCCTGGGTTCAAAGCCCAGAGATGGTCGCCATCTGTGTGAGTTTTGCATATTCTCATCATGCCTGTGATGGTTTTCTTTTTAGGTACTCTGGCTTTCCTCCCACATCTCAAAGATGCATTCGTTCATCTATTGTAACCCACTTCTCAGAATAACAGAATATTCTCAAACTCACTTAAGGGTGGCAGGAGACAGAGTTTATCCTGACAGCACTGGGTGCGAGACCAGGATTGGTACTGTGGCCAGGATTTGTTCCTGCCATGTGGCCAATGCTACCTGGAGAGGTTCATGTCCCCTATGACTGTGAATGGCATGGATGATCAACATGACTCACCTATTCATACCATGCCAATTTAGAGACACCTCTTTCCACCCATCTTATGAATAGTTACGTACAATCAGGGCAATTTCTAGCCTTTAAGGCTGTGTACCTATTAAGGACAGTCCACTTATTTTCATTCGTCTTTTCTGTGTGGGTCAGGTAGGGTTTCAAGTGGTCACTTAACAACCTGTGTCAGGGAAGCCCCTACATGCACCAGTAATAGCGTAAGTTGATGATATGTGACCAGGACCGCTGCTGAGATAAGCTCTTGTGTCAGTTCCTGTGCTGTCAGTCAGCTGGCACTATGGATTCGATGGCACTGACCCTCCAGAGTTAGACTGTTCTATCTGACGCATGTTGAATGTTTACATCTGATATCTGATCTGACATTGTTATTTATTCTGACTGCCATTTTTTAGTTTTGTTTAATAAGTTTTCTCATTCCTGCCATGTATAGTACTGTAATGGCTTTGGACGTTTCTGCATCAGCAGAACTTCCCAAAATGATGTTTTTGATTGCACTTTCAGGAATAATGACAACAAACTGAATTGAAGTGAATTCTGAAAATTAAAATCAGCAATCAATCCATCCATCCATCCATCTATCAGATATCTAAGGCTGCTTTTGTTTCAATGCAAATGGGACCTGGAATCTGAACCATATTTACAACTTGGAAGGGACTGATGCTCAAGAGCAGATTCACTCATACAGGACCAGTTTTTAGTCAGTCTAGCCAGTCTAGTTTCAGACAATGCACAGAATGAGTAAAAAACTGAAGCGAAGTTCAAGCACAAGGTGATGGCCGCCTTGTAAGTTGTAAGTTCATAAATATATCTGTAAGCATTCCAGCATTCAAACAACTCAAAATGTCCCATTATACTAAGCCTGTTGATCCTTTTATTGAACAAGGGTGTCAGCTTTGGAAGCAAGGCCTGAAACAGATTCTCGTGTATCGCAAGTTCATGTTCTCTAGTGAACCTGACCTTCAACAGAGTGCCCAAAGAAAACCACACATTGAGAGTTGGAGAATGTGCAAACTGCTCCCTGTCAGTGATTGGATCTTGATTTGAAGTAAGGAAGCAGACATAAATATTGCCCCAGCCAGTATATAAGTATATAAAAGACTTCATTTACGACACTGCAGCACATGGATTAAGACTTCTTATCTACGTATCCTGCATGTAGTCTGGAAAACCTTCCTGTGCAAACCGCTTCTGAAGTGCATGCCATATTAGAAGAACCATTTTTCATTTTCAATTTTTACAAAATTGTTAGAAAACGTACAAAAAGGTGGAAGAGAAAAGAGGAGAGATAAAGGATGTGTAATCATCTGTGAAAGTTCTTTAATGATCTGTTGCAAGCCACAACAATATACGCAAACACACTCCATCTTGGTCCCATATTTAATCCTGCTGCCTTTCTCACCGGAGCTAAAAAATAAAAAAGTGAAATAATTGTGCTTTAGAGCCCGTCCATCAAGCCAAGCTTTTATCACCCTTCCATCTTTTCCGCAATAGCTGCTTATTTTTCGCCATTCTCAGACATGAACGTGTCTTTCTATTTCTTTTCTGGAGACACAAGTACACTCGGTGACAGAAAAAAAAAAAGTCACTCAGAGAAGATGAATCTCTTGGCCGGGGCCCCCGTTTTCCAAAGACTACATTAAAAATCTCATACCGTCGCAACGCGCTCTATTACCTTGTCAGCCCGGGATATGTGGCTCGTATATTAAACTAATGACGTTTCTGCCTTGGCACACTGAGGTTCAGCCATTTACTAACTTTCTCACCACAGGCTGTGTTTCCAGCACTGTGTTACTGCATCCAGACAGAACGGGGAGATATTGATTTTTAGGGAAACTATTTTTTTTTTTTTTTTTTAACAATGATAAATGCACAATTGAAAGGCATTGCTGCCTGCAGCCCTGCAGTCCTGTATGCCATATTGTTTATGTGCCCTCAACACAAACATTAAGCATCTCTTTTTTTTATTTCCTTATCGAGATGCTATATGCAATTTCAAGTTCCATCCTTGAAACTGGCAAAGTTTAGTACCTTCAAGGCCACGTAGGACTTTTAGGGAATCGTCCTTTTGCGATTTGTTCCAAGTAGTCCCTCATTTGACAGCTGAACTTCAGCAGCATGTTTTGACACTGGCACGATAACTCCTGCAATGCACCCAGTATATGGGTAATATGACCTAAAATGTGTCCTAAACCTGTTAATCCATGTTCTATATTTGTTGTATCTAGGCTGTAGCAGATATTAGAAATACCAAGTACCAGTACTCTGGTGTTGGTGCCATGTCCATTCACTCAGCCCAATATAGTAAGAATTGAGAACTGTCATATATCTTCGGTTACTGACTATGTGTTTTGGGTTTGATCGCTTTGATCTCTTGTCATCCTGGTTATAATCTTTGCTTTGTTTCAAATCACATTTATATTCCTTCCTTCATTTCTTCCATTTGCCTTTGTAGAACTATACTGGTGAATTAATTAAATGGCACTCTGTACAAGTAACAATAATGAATATAACATATCGTCGTATCTACTCACGTTTAAGTTCTCCCACAGATAAGTCGGGGCTTGATTTTACCGTATAGTTTTTGGCAATTTATAATGTCATTGTATAAGTCAAATGGGAAATCTCACGCTATTTGTCCAAGAGATTATGATATGCTAAGGCCCACCTGAGAGAGTAACCACGGAGCACACTGCCTTTTTTTTTATGTATTGTGCCTACGTGACCACACGGTAGTTCCTGAACTATTCCGAAGCCACGTTTGTACTGTTTTGGGTTTTTTGTATCTCACAACCTCATATACCTTAATCGTAAGAGCATCCCTTATCTACGATGGATCGTTTAATCAGAAGAAAATATGAAGCTGGTTTTAAATTAAACATCGTTGAGGTAGCGAAAGAAATTGGTAACTGTGCTGCTGCAACAAAATTCAATGTGTCTGAGAAACTGGAGCGAGATTGGAGGAAGCAAGAAAATGTAAAAAAAAATTAAGCATTGTATTTTCGAATGGGGGTTTAAATTGGGGTTTCAAGACCCGACTTATATGTGAGTATATACTGTAAGTTGATTTCTCTCCATCTAACAGTTACACTCTTTTGGGTGGATTCAGTATTAGCGTCTATAATGTACCATCTATTGCATGAGAGGATGTGCAGCGATAAAGAGCAGAGGCGTAGGAGGAATGCTGCAGATACACATAGAGACACTGAGACATGTGAGGATACCCAGGAGAGGTGCAGGAGGAATGCTATTTTAAAAATGTACTGTTACACCTGTCTTTGACTGTTAAGCATGGCTAGTAACCTAATAAATGAAAATTAAAATGGAAAAAATATAGTAAATAAAAACGAATTACAGGAGAATACTAATCTCATTTGAGTTTATTTAACATTCTGGTGATCTGCCCTCATTAATATAGCAAAATGAGAGCAGGAATAAATTGTGTAAATACATAAAAAAAATTCCATTAACAGCTGTAAAGGGGGCACACTAGCCTCTCAAGACCCGAAGATGAGACTCCTGCTGGTCGACTACTTCCCACTGTGTGACAGTCAAATGGGCTTGAACGGGATTAGTACTTTCTCTATTAGACTTTTCTATTTCCTATCATTTTATAATATTTTAAATCTCCTTCATTAGGCTATAGTGTCTGTTGTATACACCACTCTGTTAAATTCATTTCAATTAGCTGATGCTACTTCACTTCTACTTAAGCACAAGACTAACTGGACTGGGATAGCCAGATAACCTGCAAACTTATAAACCTATGTTTTACTCCTTTGACATTATCCTGACTATAGTTTTTATTGATGGACAAATAAGTTGATATATTTAGATACATTGAGTCCCAGCTTAAGATCGCTGCTTGTCCATTTAAATTCATTGGAATATCTTCTATATTCGCAGTGTGTCTGCATATCTATCATATAGTGTCTTTCACATCTATCAGTCTAACATACACTGTCTATCATTGGATTGCAATAAGAGGACCACTGCCACCTGGTGTATGGGGGATGGAACAGCTCCTGACTCTCGGCTTCTGCTGGTCCTTCCATTACAGGTATATCATGCCAGCCAGACACAAAATTATTTTTCTGTCCCACCAGCCACTCCATCTGTTGGTTGCCTCTGGCCTGCTGTCTGGGTAAGAAACCATCTTCCTTCCCAGCTGGGACACCCTTTTTCTTCCTACACTAGCACTATAGTGGTGAATTAGCACCTGCAAGTAATAATTAAATTGCCCTCTGTACAAATAACAATAATTAATATTAAATAAGTTGATTTCTCTCCATCTAGCAGGTACGTTTTGTTGGGTGGATCCAGTGTTAGCGTCTATAATGTACCATCTATTGGAACGTGTTTAGTAATGCATGTAATATTAAAATGTATTACATTTTTATTTCTAACAGATGGTGCATCAAAAACACTAGCATTGCTGTTGTAATTCCTATACCAAATTCAGTGTAATTGAGGTAACAATATGACACTCTCCATATCTCTATATATATAAAAAATCTGTCTGTCTGTCTGCTTTTCATGAGAGAACTACTTAATGGATTTAGATCGAGTTTTTTCTATAATTTGCTTGAACATTCCGGTTGATTTTGCGACATCTCTCATTGTAGCATTGCATTGCTGTTGTAATTCCTACACCAAATGCAGTGTAATTGAAGCAACAACATGACACTATCTCTATTAGTGTGTGTCACTCAGAGAAATCTGATTAGTCAATTTGGCTTTGGTCTGATTTGTCAGTTTGACTAAGATTGCTCAGTGGTAGAAATGATGATTTGATACTTCAGTGGTGTAAAAGTCAATTCCTGATTGTGACAATTTGATTCTTTACAAAAAAGAGTTAAAATGAAGTATTTCAATGACAAAGCATATAACTCATCAAGTGATGTTGGGTCGCTAAATACAGTACTAATGCAGCACAACCTGAGTTGCCATGAAAACCATTTCTCCTCCTACACTATCTATCTATCTATCTATCTATCTATCTATCTATCTATCTATCTATCTATCTATCTATCTAAAGTATATCATTTTTGTCTGTTTACCTATCTGTTATATTTTGTCTTTTGCATGTATTTATTGTAAAGAGCAGTCTCACCCAATACCTACCTGGGATGCCAACAGAATGGAAGGACCAGGGGAGAGGGCATCATTGAGGCAATACCTCCTCTGGGATGCTAGAGGGCAGCACTCCTGGGTGGCTGTGGCACCACAGATTCCCACGGGGCATGCTAGGAGCTGGAGTTTGGTACAGCCCTGCTGGGTTCTGTGGGGGTCGCCAAGCGGAGCTGCAGAGCTCTATAGTGAATGTCTACCACGCCTGGTAGTGATTCCAGATAATCTTGATGAGCCACCTGGAACACTCCCAGGACCTGAATAAAAGGAGGCGCCTCACTCCATTCAGGTAGCCAGAGTCAGGAGGAGTTGGATGAAGTTTGCTGGGAGAGGAGTGGGGACGGCTGAGAGAGAGGGAGTGAGAGAGAGAAGAAAGGACTTTTTTGGTTTTTTGTGGTTTATTGTACTGTGCTCTGTAGTGGGGTGCAATGAGAAAGCGCTACCCTATTTAAATAAAGGGTGCTTGCTGGACAGTATTTGTGTCTGCCTGTCTGTGTCTGGGTAGAGTGGCTGTTACGCCCCCTGGACTTCACATATCTAATTTATACAGTGCATTTTGTCTGTCTAGCAACAAATGTATCACTTATTACAGACAAATACTGCAATCTCTATGCCCAAGTATTATGCTTGTATTGAAACATTCCCAGTTACACCCTAGGCTTTCACTCTCTCTTCAATAAGTGTTCAGAGAAAAGTGATTTGCTCATAAAACACCAAAGCTGTTATGATATTATCACTTGTGATTTTGTTCACCTTCTACCCTTTTTGACAAAAATGATCATCATCCTGAAGGCCTCTGTTATCTCTCTTTATTTTGTATTGCATTATTGTGGCCTGACAGAGATTTATTGATTGGTATGGCACCCCTCTTAAAAATGTTAACCAGAGTGATGTTCTTCTGTCTTCTTATTCTCAGCATGTTCCAAGTAAAGAACAAAGAAAAGTTCAGTGTCTTAGTTTGAACACCTGTGATACAGACACACTTCAGGTAATTTGACAATGAGTAATTCTGTATATCTGGCAAGTCGTGACAAACACCTTTTGTACTGAACAGTCGGGAGTACTATGGTGTTGTCAGTATGCATCATGTAGTTAAGGATATACAATTAAAAAGTGACACCATTTATGCAAATGATTGTAAGTGGTTAAAGAAATCCCCCTTAAATCTTTATCTGGGTTCTACAGAAGGAGATGAGGCTCAAAATACATCTTATTCAAGACAGCTTTGGAAACCTAAAGAAGAAAGCAATTCTCCGCACAAAGGGTAAAATTACATGGAGCAGTTTGCCAGTAGAAGTTCTGTCAGCTCAAAGCTTGGGATCTTTCAGGGAAAATAAGAAAGAGAAGTAAAATAAAAGCAAATGCCCTAGGACTAGCAACGTGCTCGGAATGACTTACGGGAAATCAAGCTGACTTGAAGGACAGGATGGCATTTCATTGTTGTTGCTGTTGTTGTGAGGGCCGCTCTGTCCCTATGACCCTAACGCTGCATGCTGCTGTTTTAGAAAACAGCCTAAGGGAAAGCAGAAAATTTTCAGGCTAATGTTAAATACTCATCTTTTAGTTTCATTCTTCATCAGGGCTTTTGGTTTAAGAAATGTTAGCAGTAGGTTGGTTTATTATGCTCACCATGCTGTTATTTAATCAATATTTGTCCATAGCGAATCTGTGTTTCTTCCACCTTCAAATGATTTTGGCTTTTAGTCATGCAAGACCTTTCCTTCAAGCCCTGGCCTAATTGTGCAATCAGTGATTTGAAGAATCTAAAACCGCTATGAAAATGAGTTGTGTTTTTTTTTTTTTTTCCGTTTTAAGACAAATCAAAAGATTAGCATGCAAAGTGTCAAAAAGATGGATCACGCTGGTGTAAAGAACTACTATGGGCAGAGTTTCTGCGAATTGCTGAAGTACATAGAGTAGGTCTGAGGGACTTTGATGCCACGCTTTCCATTTTAAACCCACTTTGCAGATATACTGTACATCATAAATAGTAGCAGTATGTTGTTAGGAGCTGAGTAAGACACCACCCAGGATGAGGAAGCACTAGCTAGTGCCATTACACTTGTTAATCAGTTATTGTCTGTTCTTTTTATAATTTTGACAACTGAGATTTTTTTTTTATGCTGTGGAGATGCTAGGGAGGAAAAACTTGGCATTGGAAAGGGAGAAATCCAAGAAAGTCAGCATTAGTAAAAAAAAAAAGACACAAACACACACTGGTGTGGGGGGTATAAATGGGCAGGCTAGCATCAATGGGGCAGAACACAGATACAGTGGTACCTCTGGTCACGACCGTTATTCGTTCCAAAACTCTGGACGCGACCCGATTTGGTCGCAACCCGAACATAATTTCCCCATAAGATTGTATGTAAATACAATCAATCCGTTTCAGACCATACGAACTGTATGTAAATATATATTTTGTTAAGCACAAAAATAGTTAATTATACCATAGAATGCACACTTTAATAATAAACTAAATGGAAAAACATTGTATAACACTGAGAAACCCTTGAACATCAGAGAAAACTAACATTATAAGAGTTTGTGCTAGATGCTTACGATCCGCTCGCTGTAAACACTTTTTTTTATGAGTTTAAGCACAGGGAAAAAAATTAAATGCCACTTCTCTTGCAAAACTTTTCAGACCATTTTCTACTGGCTTTAAATGCCTTTTCTTTGCCACTCGAAAAAGGATTTTTTTTTTTTTGGGGAATCTCCATGAATCTTCCTGGCTTTCTCGCATATGATCGCCTCGCTTACGCTATCCCCTGCAAGGTGCTTCTCATTCGACCACACTAGCAACAGTTTTTCCACCTCTTCCAGCACTTGAGGCCTCTGCTTGGTTAACATTGTAACTCCTTTTGTAGCATCAGCTGCTTTTTTAGGCCCTGTACATGCAAACAAAAGAAAATGGAAAACGGAGAATGGGAAATCATTGGCGCTTACGAATGCGCGTAGGGAAACTGGCCACCAGTGTTTTTGTTCGCCACCAGAGTGTGTGGTCGTGAACAGATGCTAAATTTTGGCAAACTTTTTGGTGGTTACCCGATTTGTACGAGGTTCTACTGTACAGGGATGTGATTTGGCATAAATCAGACCATGGAGTCTAAGAATGGTAGTGAGCAGTCACCTGTTCACCTGCCAGACATGCCTTTGACTTTATTTAGAAAGAGATGGAGGCCTTCAAGGGCCAGCAGGTGGGCAGAATAGTTCTTGGCTGAAAGCAACCATAAATTCCCAGAACAGGAGAATTGGAACCATATTTCATTTTCAAACATGTGGTCTGGGAGGACTGGCAGGAAGCCCATCATAACCCCCACCCTGTTAGGAGGCTACACTTGTTAACTCTAGAACAGATTTGGACCCTAATTTCCCCTTCAAATGTCATGTGAAAGAATAAGTATAAGGCTGGTCATATAATTTGTCCACATCAGGTGACGATGCAGGTTCTGGCTCCACACTCCCATTGCTATTCGGGAGCCCTTCAACCCAACACCGTCGATAATGTTACCGAGTGAGCTAGTCAGTGAAGGCAACAAGTAAGCAAGGGGATGGTAAAAATGTGCAAAGTGCTTTTATTTAAAAGAGTCAACAAAACAAAGTGTCCATATAAAGTGCAGTGCTCTAAATTCTTCATTAAATAAATAATCCATTAAGAAACGTGGAGGTTAAAACCAATAAATAGAAAAAAAAAAACAATCCTTTTAAAACGAGGTTTTAACGTTCTTTTGGAAGCAGTCTTTAAAAACAAATGACAAACCCGGTGCCTTCTTTTAACTGGTGATTCCCCTGCTTCTCCCTGTCCAGGCTTCGCAACAGGGGAGCCACTCTACCTGCAGCTGACCTTCTTTACACCTGCTACTGCTGTCAGTTGCCTCACCGATCCTTGGCTCCGGTCGGCTCCTCCGGACAGCGACTTGGGAATTCCTTAACGGCCAAGGCTCTCACGTTAGGGACACCGTGTCCCAAGTCCCGACTCCCGCTACCGTCTGCGGAGAGTCCTGCACCTTCCCGGTCACTCCGGCCCTACAAAACAAACTTCTGCGGGGGCGACCGCAACCACTTCTCCCAGGTGTTGGCCAAACACCCAGGCTGCCTTCAGCTGCCTGTGAGCACACGCCCGCTTCCTGCTGCACCGATTTGCTTGCACTCTCTCTCTCTCTCTCTCCTCACTGCTTCCAACCTCCGTTTACTTCTGTTCTTTCTCTTTCTTCTCGTTCTCTCTTTTTTTTTCCTCCTAACCGACTCGCGCTTCTTATAATGAGAGGGGCCAGAGCAGCCGTAGAAAATTAGCCACGGGAGCAATCATGGATGTGGGCAGTCCCTCACCTGTGCACTCGGTGAGAAACACCCACACCACGGATTGTCCCGCGGCTTGCTATGGCCCAACGCTCCCTCGCTAAGCTGCCGCGAGAGCGGTGATTATTTATTTAAAACGGCCTTTACTAAGCAAGCTGTGGACCCGCTATACCACACATCAGCTGCCATTTTCTGCAAAATTAGCAGAGCTATATTACAACAAACGTCTGGCTGACAGATCTGGGGTCTCTTATATAAAAAAATAAGATCACATTTATAAAACCTGGTGTATGCACATTTCTACACAATTTCCATCCATCCATCCATTATCCAACCCGTTATATCCTAAGTACAGGGTCTCGGGGGTCTGCTGGAGCCATTACCAGCCTACACAGGGCACAAGGCAGGAAACAAACCCCAGGCAGGGTGCCAGCACATCGCCGTCTACACAATTTACTCCTTATAAATAACAATCATCTTTTAAATATGCATTTGTGAACACGCCACAAACTATGCCAGGCCAGTCAACCTCATACATATGTGATCATGACCCTGCAGACCTTCACTTACTGGTAGGGCAGCCACATGACACATTTAGTAATGCGAGACAAAAGTTCTTGTCTCGAAATTAGAAGAACATTTATGTGGTGGCCTAAGCAAAGGCGTCAGCAACAAGCGCAAAAATGTCAAATGGCAACTTGTTACTACACCATGCCTGAAAAAGAAAGAAAAGGTCCGATCTCTGGCGACAAAGCGGATCAATAGTCACGAGTAGAGCGTGCATGTAACGGGAGGAGGAAAAAGCACATCTATGCTCTCTGATTCAATCTGCAAATAGCATCTAAACTTGGAGATGTCTTTTTATGTGGCATTATGCCAGGGCAGTTCTGATGATTGTCAGTCTTATTTTGGCGCCACAAATGACTTGCATGTTAATAGAATGTAATTGCCCTTATTGCAATATGAGTGCATTAATGTGCTCCGATAACATTAGGACAACCAGACACTGCTGCAATTTATGTTGGCAAAACATTTTTTTGTATGTACAACCACATCATACAAAACCTGGATGTAGTGCCTTGCTGGTCAGTTAATGGATTCCAGCAAAGCATGTATGATGGAGAAAAGCTTGGCTAAGGTATTTCTGACTTGTCAGCCAGTTCCCTGAGAAGTGACAACAGTTACTTTAAATTAAACAAAAAAGTTCTTTATTGCAAATACGCAGCATTAGACCAGTAAAAAGGGAACTAAAATACAGTCTGTGCATCAATTTCAACAAATGTAAGCTTTAATATGTTTGTCACGTCAACACACATTACAATAACGGCTTGGTGATATGAATTATTATGCATGCGAGTCATCATTAATTAGATTTGGCTGCATTCTCTACATTACCAAAGATGTTTTCACTTCCCAACTGCTCCAAAATGTTGTGTACGCATGGGTCAGATTTCCATAAATAAATTCATAATCACCCATCAAGTTTTCTTTTACAAATCCTGATATTTTACTTCTTTTTGTTTCTATGCAAGCTTTTTAAAAGAGGCCCCAAGTCCTGTAAGGGCTACTTAAAGTTCAGGGTTGGTGGGACACCAGAGAGGACTCAAGTAAGTTTTAATTTGATGTTTTAAAATGGACTCTCCTGTGGTAGCCAGATGAAAAGACAATTAGTAAGAGATCTCTAAAACTAGGAGAGGAATAGTTAAAATTCAAAGGGAGCGTATAGAAGAGCTGTCATGAAACTGTATCTACGGTTAAAAGGCCAGAAAAACTAGGAAATCAGTTATCAAAATCAAAATGGCTCTGAAAAAGGTCAAAAATATTAAGAAACAAAAGATCAAAACCATTGCAAAATGTTTAGAGTCTCTAACCAAATTTAACAGTGTTTTAACAGGTATAAAGTCTTTTTTACCCCAAAAAATTACATATCCAGTGAGGAACGCCACCATCTTAAATAGCTGCCACACAATAACATCACCATTGGGACAAGGGCTGTGGACACATATCTGACGACAATATGACCATGGCCATGACATAACATGTCTCCAAACAATTGCAAGCAGAACAAAACAATAAACAACAAAGTTACATTTAATAACAGTAAAAAAAATACTATAATAAAACTATATTGTGAAAACTTTTTTTTTCAAAAATCATAATCACGACACATCCCTGAATCCATCCATCCTTCCTCCAACCCGCTATATCCTAACTACAGGGTCATGGGGGTCTGCTGGAGCCAATCCCAGCCAACAAAGGGCACAAGGCAGGAAACAAACCCCGGGCAGGGCACACACCCACACTAGGGACCGGGGTACCTGGAGAAATCCCATGCAGAGACAGGGAGAACATGCAAACTCCATGCAGGGAGGACCCGGGAAGAGAACCCGGGTCTCCTAACTGCGAGGCAGTAGCGCTACTCACTGCGCCACCATGCCGCACCTCTTCAAAGTTCAATTCTTTCCAATTTATTAAGTACCAATGCAGCCGTGCCTTTTCTAGTTCACTTCCTCAAAAAGGCACTGCGGTGGACTGAGGAAAAAAAGGCACAAACCAAACCTGGACAGGGGGCCAAATAATGAATGAACTTGTATTTTATCTTGTTGCTTTGAATAGCAACCTTGTTTGCATTTTGTGACAGCGTGCCATGTGAAGGACACTACATAAGCTAAACACTAATGGAAGGTCTGAATCATTCTTCTAACTCCAGACAAAGCAGTTTTCAGAAAAGATTTGACAATACAAAATGTTGCCATAAAGATATTCACTGTTTGTGTGTATTTTGCTTTCCTGTCCCATTGGGGATTTATGTACGCAATTCCTCAGACGCTAGTGCTGTATATTCCCCTGATACATTAGCACCTGGATGAGCACAAATGTAAAGGTTTATGAAAAGAATAGTTGAGTCTGACTCTTCATCACTACTGAATCATTCATACACCAAAGCAAAATCAGCAACTGCCTGAAGAAGCCTGACACAAAATGGAATTTTTTAGTGTTACACAAGCAATCATTTACTTCAGGCAATGAAGTCAGTATAAATAAATAATAAGAAATTGATTTTGTACCAGAAGAACATCTCTGTCAGATCTGACATCACAACAGGTGAAAGTGTGTTTCATAACTACTATCCATGATTTCATAAAAACAGGATTTTAGTGGAAAAAGATGTCTTGTTAATTAATTAGCATTTTTGACGCAAAGCTGCAATGACAACTTTCCATCCTAGCCAGCAATTTGAAAACCAGAATGCACAACTTCAATAATAATGATACATTTTATGTATATGGTGAATTCCCTGTGCTCAAATAATTGAATTTAATGAAATGAAAGAGAAATTAACTGGTGGATCATTTTTAGACTGACTAACCTGGGCAGCAACACATATGATGGAAAAAGAGCAATAATGAAAATATCTATAGAGGATTAGCTACGAGGGGCATTCAAATATAAACAGAAATTTATGAGCTACACTTTATTTATTGAATACAATGAAACACCTTACACTCTGTTTTTCTGTGTAGTCTCCTGTCACTGCAGTATACTTGTTCCAGCGATCAGGAAGCTTCTTAATCCTCGAAGAGTAGAAGTCTTTTGACTGCATGATGACCCATTCTTGCACAGCATCAATAACCTCCTCATTCTACTTGAGTTTCTTCCCTCCTAAATCTTCCTTAAGTGGACCGAATAGATGATAGTCCCTCTCTGAACAATTTCCACCAATCATACACTCTAGACTGACAGAGGAAGACACTCAACCCCAAACTGTTTTTTAAGTCTCGAATAAATCTGAGATGGAATGACTCCTTCATTAGTCAAAAATGTAATAGTAATGTGCTGTGCAACGCTACTGTGTACCTCCTGTTCGACATGTTGATTACAATGGACAAGACCAGAGGAAAGAGCAGCTAGCACTACTAACGACAAGTTCAGAGATGCATGTGTTTGTCCAATGAGTAAGGTCTACCTTGCACTATTTACAAGAACAGAGCACGAAAATTCCTGTTTATAACTGATGTCATGCACACGCGCTTCGGAGGCAGTTAACAAACCCGCGGGTGAGTTAAAGATCGCAAGACAAAGGGCTACCGAAAGGTACTAACCTCTCTCTCTCTCTTCCTGTAGAAACAAAGACGAGAAGTAAATGTGAGAGCCTCCCGGATGACGTCACGTCGAAGCCATGATGTCACTTCTCTTTTTAATTTCCTGTAGTCGTCTTTAGTTCTGTATACATGCCCCTATGTTTGCACTGTTATTTTGTCGAATGATTTGGTTGTGCCCTATTTTGACACAACTTTATTTTGACCTGTCCACTGGACATTATACGAGGTGGTTCCCCAAAGCTTTGTGCGACTGGCAATCGTATTTATTTACTTTACACTGAACACCCCTTGTACAATGTTACTGAAGCAAGGCAGAAAAAGCATAGATAGATAGATAGATAGATAGATAGTCACACGTGTGCTTGGGAGTTGACATCAGGGTTCATCTCTGCTAATCCACCATCAGCTAATTCCACCCCGAGCCAAGGCTGGTGCGGTTCCCTAATGCCTCTTCTCTCCTCTCTTCTCCAGAACTGACAATCAGCAAAACAAAGACAAGTGACATCATTTCCAGTCCCCTCAACCCACCTTTTCCGCCTTGCCCACCTCTTAACCAGCTCTACTGCCATCATGCCTCAGCCTAGTCACAGACTCACGTCTGGAAAGACGTTATACAAACCACATGTGAAATTTATATTTATTATTTTGTTTTCAATAATGCAGAGGTTTGCCTGAGGGTGCTGCAAAACCTTTATGCCTTGTTTTGCTGTATCTACAAGACTGATATCTTGGGGGGGTTGGTCTCGTCCGTTGCGAGAGATGGACGTCTGAGTGGAGCTCCATTAGCAGCAGTGTAATTTTTTATATTATTTCCTTATTGTCCTGAGATATCCTGTATTTATCCAACCTGAGGGTTCTACTACAATATATGCAAACATATATAAACATGGGTGGCAAGAAAGGGGCTCAGAAAGAAATGGAAAAGAAAACTAAAGTTACATTCAAGCCCAGACTGACAAGTCCAAGTTCAAGCTCAAGGTACAGCCTTTCAGAGACTGACCTGGAACAGATGGGCGAAAGCTCAGGTTCCTCTGGACCACGGTCCGCTACATTGTCTCCAGTTGAGAGCAAAATGGGGAGCGAATGTGCGAGTGACACAGGTCAAGATAGCTCGCCGATTGGAGAAGATCGTTTGAAACTGGAAAAGGCCTTGCAGTCCGCGCTTTCACCTACTCCACGTGAGCCAGGAACTTCGGCTGTAATAGAGCTCGCCGCTTCACCTACGGTACACGAAAGCAGAAATGATCTGTCTGAACTGAAGGTGATGATCGCTGAGCTCAAGCAAGAGATAAAGAATAATGTAAAGACTGATATCATAACACAAATACTAGGTAGGCTTATGCAACACCACATTGAAAGTGGCCAGATCAGAATTTAAACCCTGAAACAATAAGGCAGACGCACTAACCACTTTGCCATCCCCATTGTACAATAAGACTTCAGTTAATTTACTGATAGAAGTCAAACAAGACAACCATATAAAAACTATGCAAGGACCCTGTGACCCTGAACAGTTTAGACGAGTATTGAAAATGTTATCCATCTATCCATCCATCTTCCTAACTCGCTTATCCTGAAGAGGGTGACGGGGAAGCTGGAGCCTATCTCAGCAAGCGTAGGGCCCCAGTCCATCTTAGGGTGAACACACTGCCACACACACCCACAAACAAATATCAGGGCCAGTTTAGCATCACTAATCCACATAATCTGCATGTCTTTGGTCTGTGGGAGGAAACAAGAGACCCCATGTATGAAACCCATGTGGACACTCTGAGGAATAAAAATGAACCTGTTATTTCATATAATATTAAGTTAAACAATAATATTTTCAGCACTGCTATTCACTAACATACCAGAAACAAAGTAAAATTAACAAGAGGACAGCAACAGTAACATTGATATATTGGCTAAATGCACAGGAATAAAGCCGCTGAAAGCTCCTGATCACCTCTTTTTCCTTGACCCTCCTGCCTACTAGGAAGTTATATTATGGTGGGGTCACAGTGCTGCAATAAATCCAGATTGTGAGTCCTTCTTTTGCCCAGATTTCTAGGTTATGAATGGATAATTTAAGATTTAAGCACTAGTGCAAATGCCTCTAAAGGGAATATAAATAACAGTGATACGTAGCTACTTGAACCTTGTAAATCATTGCACAAGTAATAACTAAATTAATAACGACCTTGGCTCATAATTCTTTCTATAAACGAAACTTAAATATCACTATCGCTTCTTGTCCTTTTTGGCTAAGATCAAGTTTGTTTCATCAACATAAAAATTAGATTTTTTCTCCTTTTTTTTATTCTGTTAGAAAATTATGGAGGTCTGAAACACACTGCATTATTCTTTATTAGTCGTCTGTTTTTTTGCTTAGAAACTCCAGACAAAGGAGTTTTCAGAAATGATTTGACAATGCAAACACACTTATAAAAAGCTTCAATTGAATGTGTCTATTGTGCTCAGCCATGCTTATGAGTGCTGAAATGATTTATTGCCAACACAAAATGTGGGACTGTAAAATCGCATTGTCTAATCCATGTAAAAATGAATAGGCCATGTACAAAACATAAGGATTTGCAGTATTTTCTAGGTTACAGACCACAAGTGCTGCCTGTAAATGCATGTTAACATCTGTAATACGCTATCTACTTATAATGAATTCTTTTTCACTGTCATTTCTTAAAAGTTTTCATCCTACATCCCAAAATGTGTGTGTTGGGTTAATTGGCATCTCTAATTAGCCCCTTGGGAATCTGTGCTTGGGTGTATGCAGGAGTGGCTCCTGTGAGTGACTGGAGCACTAAACTGGCCTTTTGTGAGCGAGGGTCCTCGGTAATGGTCTAGCATCCCGTTTAGGACTGATTCACACCTGGATGCTGCCAGAACAGACCTCAACCTCCCCCATGAATTTGATTAACAGGACTGGACTGAGATTATGCATTTTTAGGAATTGTTATAGTACAATAGGGCGGCACAGTGGCGCAGTGGTAGCGCTGCTGCCTCGCAGTTAGGAGACCCAGGTTCGCTTCCCGAGTCCTCCCTGCATGGAGTTTGCATGTCCTTCCTGTGTCTGCGTGGGTTTCCTCTGGGTACTCCGGTTTCCTCCCACAAAGACATGCAGGTTAGGTGGATTGGCAATTCTAAATTGGCCCTAGTGTGTGCTTGGTGTGTGTTTGTGCGTGTCCTGTGGTGGGTTGGCACCCTGCCTGGGATTGGTTCCTGTCTTGTTGCCTGGGATTGGCTCCAGCAGACCCCTGTGTTCGGATTCAGCAGGTTAAATGATGGATGGTTATAGTACAATAGTAAATACTGATATAATTCAGATGTGAACTGTAACAAAATGACAATGTCTAACAAAAAAAAACTCGATTTAATGAAGTAAAAACATTTTAATCACAAGTCTAATTTGATTGTCCGCATGAATGTTTTGGACAGGAGATACTCTAAACATGGCTGTCTATCAATGAAAATATGAGTTCTGTCCAGTCTCACTGAGTGTGTTTACATAGACTTTAATAATCCAGTTATTCAAAAATGCCATGTCTACTGTGGAAGGAAAATTAGGCTTAGGGGTTGTAATCAGAATATAAGTTTAATATGTCACTGTGCTCTGTTTAAATATTTTAAATCTGCTTTTCTTTTCTTCTCACATGTACAGCTAACACAATGCCAGATTTAGTACAGGGGCCCAGCATTTAGAATTGCTAGGCAAGCATCTTAAGACAAGACAAGTTACAGTAAGAACAACTGTGAATGGGCAACGTGCACTGTTTCTGTGTGTTAGAGTCAGCATGAAATTGTATCCTCTCTTTGCCTTGTTTGGGATGGCATGATTTACCTACGTGAGGGCCTGCATATGGAGAAAGAGTATAAAGCCTTGGAACATTGCCCGGCACACCTTTGAAGCTGACAGACAGATGGGAGATAACATTATCCGATCCTGAAAATCCTTCCAGCGCAGCGACAAAAATGTCAGACTGTATACATCAAGCTCCCAGTTTGGTAATAGTCTTGTCTTGGCTTCCTTTGTCTGTAATGCCACGTAAATTGTCATTAAAGAAAGCTAAGTTATTTTCTCTTATGTGATTTCTTGCCGCTGTATCACTAAGGAAGCGGTATCACCTTTTATTATCATATCTTTATAGTTTCAGGTTACTTAAGAAGCCACAATTGCAAAACAAACGTATTTCCAGGGAGCTAGCGCTGGAAAACAGGGGTCACATACTCATTTAGGATAAAGTGTTTTGATATGCTTTCCAAACTAAAATATAGCATTCATCTTAAACAAATTGCTTAAAGAGTTAATACATGTCAGAAACCTGCTCACACATGTCAGGAAACCAGATAAAGGTCAAGTTAACAACAGAGACAAGAATGTAATACACAAAGTGTACTGAAGGATGACTAAGAGATCAGATGACCTGCATTCAACAAGATTGGACAGTTATTTAGAACATTAGAACACTCTAGATGAGAACAGGCCATTCAGCTCAACAAAGCTCACCAGTCATATCCACTTATTTCTTACAAAAAAACATCGTTGAGTTTTGAAAGTCCCTAAAGTCTTACTGTCTACCACACTACTTGGTAACTTATTCCAAGTGTCTATTGTTCTTTGTGTAAAGATAAAACGTCCTAATATTTGTGCAAAATTTATCCTTAAATCAAATAAGCAATTTAGCCAGTTTCTATATACACAGAAATTTCAAGGATGGTGGCTCAATCCAAAGAGTATAACAATCAAAATAGACTTTTATTTTATATAGATCATTTGGGTGTTAACCAACGAACCAACCAGAGTAAATGTATGCATTGATTGACACTGCTATGCAAATTCAGTTGCTTATAAAACAGACCGATATCTTTAACATTTGACATTCTCATCATGCTGTAGAGTCATAAATGAAGCAGATGGACAACCTTTCCTTCTGGCTGATTATTGATTTGTCCTGTTAGAGGATAAGTTTCTTTCCTTATTTCAGATGGTGATTTTCTACCACACTACTCTTATTTAAGGTCAAGGTTAATTTATGGTCATCAGGAAAATGTGTACACATACAGTACATAGTGAGATGAGACAACATATCTCCAACATATAGCAACATACAGCAAGGTGCGACAGAACCAAGCCATAAATAGTATATAGTGTGAAAGGGCTTTAAACCTTTCAGAATAAAGTAATGTTGGAATGCAAGTAAGATATTGCACAATAGGCAATTTGCAGCATTGAACCATATTGAGTGAGTGATAAGTATAAGGTTATTAAAGCACATAACAGGACATATGCGTGCCTGTTGTATCAAATAAAACAAAAGATAAAGTTCACATACTGTTGAAAAAGTCCAAAGTGTAATATGATAAGTAAATAAAGCATAAAGTGAGGTAGCACACTGAGATGACAGTGGTTAAACAGGAACTAAACATTTTTATGCAATCAGAATTCTGATGGCCTGTGGCTTGCAGAAACAGAGCGTTAACTTCAATACCACTTGCCAGACATTAGAAGAGAGAAGAGTCTGTGTAACAGATGGGCATGGTCTTCCAAAATGTTACTGGCTCTGTTTTAGCAGTGGCTTTGGTAAATATCTTCCACGGGAGATAGAGGAGAATCAATGACCTTCTCAGGTGCTTTCACTATCCGCTGTGATGCAGTCCAAAACATTACAGTTCTGGTACCAGACGGTGATGCAGCTAGAGAGCAGACTTTTAATGGTACTCTTATAGAATATAGTAAGGATTGATGTGGGTAGGAGGAAGCTCGCTCAGGTTGTAGTAGTTAAGGATTCCATGTCTGTTGCACTTTGTTAGGCTACAAAGGTCTTTGATTTGCAAATGCATCCAGCAGCCATGCGTAGAACATAAGATAAATTTCCGTAAGCAGGTGATTGCATTATTCCTTCTCCTCTGTAAAATAATCTTCTTCAGAATTTGAGAAATTGCCAAATTGCGCCCACTTCTTGCTGAGATGGGCTTCAGCTTTCCCTTAGCTCTACTCAGGGTATAGCGGGTTGAGAAAATGGATGGATGGTTGTACTTGATTTCAGGGAAAGCTCAAGGGGGGCCCTCTTTTGCTCACATTCAAAAGAATATTTCCACATGTTAATTTTACACTGATGATTTTGATGTGCAATACATATGGATAAAGCATTCTGGGATGTGCACCAATAACCCAATCATAATATTAAACAATCAGAAAACTTACAATAGTAAAGATTGATCAACTATCCCAAGCAGAGGAGTTCCAGTACCTCAGGGTCGTGTTCACGAGAGAGGGATGAGGTGATTCTGACATCTGTGTAACATTATATAAATGTTGTCTTAGACCACAGGTGTCGAACTCCAGGCCTGGAGGGCCGCAGCGGCTACAGGTTTTTATTCTAACCCTTTTCCTAATCAGTGACCTATTTTCACTGCTAATTCACATTGTAATAGCCCTGTTAGAAGGATTCAGTCCACTGAATTGATTCATTTCCTCATTAAAATGCAGCCAAACAGAAATGAGACGTGAAACGAGCCATCAGATGACCGGCTAAATTGGGTCTTCAAACTCTAACCAGTTTCTTAATGAGAAGCCAATTCTTGCTGTTAATTAAACCCATTACTTAATTCCACGGCTTGCTGTTGCTCTCATTCTGCCACAGCTGACATTTCCAAAACTGTTGATTTTCTGTTTTTCATAACAACATCGTTAAAGTGTTTTGTTGAGTTGAGAGATCAACCTTACTGAGACCTTCACCTTTCTTTATTTTCAGATATTGTGTGATGTGGCGGCTTGTTTTGTGTCTTGTTATTATTTTGTTGCTAATAAAGTAAAAAGAAACAACTAAAGGGCCTGAGTCAAGTTAATTAAAAGAAGTAATCAGCAGCAACAACTGGTCACTAATTAAGAAGATGGTTAGAATGAAAACCTGCAGCCACTGCGGCCCTCCAGGACTGGAGTTTGACACCCCTGTCTTAGACCATGGTGGTGAAACAGGAGCCAAGTCTGCACCTAAAGCCGTGGATGTGCTGGTCAAACTGCATCCTTACATATAGTCACAATCTCTCAAAAGTGACTAAAAGAATAGGATTGGAAGTGCAGGAAATTAGGTTTTACCCCAGAGTTGCTGGACTGAATGTTCCTGACAGGGTGAGGAGTTAAGTCCTCAGGGTTTCTGAGAAATACACAGGAAAAGACAGAAGAAAATGCTGAGGATGAATTGGCTGGTCAGCCTAGCTACAAACTGAATCGGGATAAGAAGAATTAAATGACGATGATGATGATAATGACAATACAAAGCACATGCTGCGTTCCTTTTGTTTGGTAGCTTTTACCATTCTGCGCAGAATTCTGGGTAAATCCATGCAAATCTAAGCATTTCAAGTGTTGGCCTCAGCTGCGAACTCTATAAATAATTTTAGTGACAATGCAGATATTGTGAAACATTTGCTTTTAAATGGAGATGTAACATCTTGTTTACAAGAGACTCTAGGGAGGGAAGCGGCACAGAAGCCGCCTCTTGATACCACCAAGTGACAGATAAAACACTAAAATCAATGTGTACATAAACAGAAGGAGACAAAGAGAAAATGGTAAATGGGATTGTAATGCACATTTATGAACCACTGCATCTTCACATATAGAGCTTGTTTTCGTGATTCATGCCGGTTAATGTCTCAGTAATAAGGAGCTCAAATTGGATTAATGTCACTGGCAAAAAGCACTCGCAGCGAAAATATTGACAAAAATAATTAAAGTCCTACATTCCTCATTTAATGGTAGAAACATTAGAATTAAACTCATTGTGTTTGAAACCACCAGCACCTACACTTCACGTGAAGCAACCTTCATGTAGTGTAAGCACTGTCTGTTGTCCCTTTGTTTGGCAACTTTATACACGGCTCCCTCAACAAGGCATTTAGACAAAGTCAGCTTCCTCCACCCTGGAGCACGGGCTGAGTGTTTTCGAGTTCAGACAAACGGTGACCTTCTGAAAGTCTCAAACACATTACCTGTCATGTAGACTCAGATACAAACAGGCTCCCATAAAATTGCATCTGAACCTTTAATCACACTGTGTCTGCTAATGTCACACTCCTGAACCATCAAGTCAGTGATTACATAACCTCCTGGGGAATTAGCTGGCATGCAAAGCTTTCACATCCTTCGCAGTCTGCATGGAAACTCTGGTGAGCATTTTGGCTTTTGTCAGATGACTCCAAATTCTCAGGCTTCTGTGGCTGTCACTAACAAACAGGAAGGCTCGGGCACTCATAATGCAAATAAAGAAATAACTTACTTTGTATGACTTAAATACTTTTGATTACATTTTTAAAAGGTTATAAATGCCTTATTTAAAGACAAACAACTATAGCATAATATCTTAAACAGATTCTGTAATTTTGCAAAAATAAGCAAATAAAAAGATTAGTATTACAGTATGAATTTTCTATACAAGATTACTACCTTACATATGTCTTTTAGATAATCTGATTCACAGACTTCTGAGGCTGTCATTTGAAACATTGTATAGCTCTCTTTAGTATATACAGACCTGTTACTGTGTCTAAAAAGTAGATAGATAGATAGATAGATAGATAGATAGATAGATAGATAGATAGATAGATAGATAGAT
>JANRMT010062803.1:6206913-6218002 GCA_026402145.1 Polypterus bichir lapradei | reverse complement strand
TAGATAGATAGATAGATAGATAGATAGATAGATAGATAGATAGATAGTGTGGCATACGGCTGGGAGTGGTACCCAGCCGGGACGCCCGACAGGATCGGAGGAGGGCTTGCGCCTCCTCCAGACCACGAGGGGGTGCCCACCCTGGTTGCGTTGGGGACCACGGATGCAGGGCTTGGAAGCTCAACCCTGTAGGGGCCCATGGCCACCACCAGGGGGCACCCCGGTGCCTGGAGAGCCCTGGACCACAGCACTTCCGCCACACCTGGAAGTGCTGGGGGGAAGAAGACCGGGGTCACCCGGAGTGCTTCCAGGTGCACAGCCGTCACTTACGCCACACAGGGGAGTGTCGGGAAGCACCTGGAGCCCATCCGGGCATGTATAAAAGGGGCCGCCTCCCTCCGTATGATGGCCAGGGTTGGGTGGAAGCAGGACAAGGTCTCTGGAGGAAGGCAAGGAGGAGGCCTGAAGGAAAGTGAAGGCATTGGACAGTGTGGCCAGGACTTTGGGGACTTTTGGGGTTTGAGCACTTTGTAAATATGGAACAGTTGTATAATAAATGTGTGTGGGGTGATTTTAACGTGTCTGCTTGTCTGTGCCTGAGCCAAGGTCCACAATAGATAGATAGAGAGATATGAACGGCACTATATAATAGATAGATAGATAGATAGATAGATAGATAGATAGATAGATAGATAGATAGATAGAATATTTAAATTGCCAGCTTTACCTAACCTGCCCTACTTTGAAGTATTAGAGGAAATCCTGAGCACCTGAACAAAAGCCACTGATATCTAATGTGACACGCCAGCGACTCATTCCAACTAGTTTGTATCTCACTCTGATAAAATCAAACAGTTTTGTTTTTGTCTTCAGTTGTAGGGGTGGGCTCTGTGTGCATGTGAACTGACAACCAATGAATGTTCATCTGGAAGTACAATGTATAGAATGCAGCGACAACGAATGAGGAGTGTTTTGCACCTCACAAACAGAAGTGAATGTTGTCTGTCTAATGTCTCCTGTTTTACATGACAGAATGGAAAAAGAGAAAAAGGGCAGAGACTACGACTGAACTCGCCTTACCTGTTAACCCTTCATATGGAATCAACTCAGTCAGGCAACACATTATTGGCTGTCACAAAAATCTGGAGTGTGACTGTACTGGAAGGTCAGCCCTTGGTTGGTATATGTGACATGGCCAGCAATTCAAATTGACGTGGTCCAGTGATGAGATCAGTAACCATGGTCAGCAAGTATGACATACCTAACAAGTAGATGTCACGTAATGTAACATCAGCATTAGAATTTTACTGTACTCTGTTCAGGTGACAACAATACTACTTCGACTACTATTACTACCCCTAAGTTTCACTTTCCAAATAGAGGCTATTGTGTTTAGCAAAACCAGCAACAAAAGCTTTGATAGCTTCACACTGGACAGTCCTATCAGTTAGTGTGTCAACATTCTGTCTTCTTAATTTAGCCTCCTGAGGTGCAGATTAACTCTCTGTGATCCGGTTGGTTTACAGCTGGGTGGTCAGTGGCCAGTGCTGTCATCTTATTCCAGAACTCCTGATGCTTCCTCTTCTCTCTCTTGGGGCAGCTGTGGACACCTCTTCCCCATACTGGCTCAGCAATCCTTTTACTGCAACCACTCAGTTTCTCTTTGCACAGAATCTGACTGTGGTTTGGTTCGGTGCAGTGCAGTGAGAGGGTCCTTCTTATGGTTTAGGTGGGTAGCTGATACATTTGTGGTTTGATTTATTTGCTTAATTTGTTTAGACGTGTTAGTTACTTTGTTCAGGCATTTTAAATTAAATTCCCGTAATGTACACATTTAATGAACTCATCGATTCATCTACAGTATCTGCTACTCCTTTAATTGTTATGCATTCTTTATCAAAGTCCAGTTTAGAGTTCAAGCAACATGAAAAGGCAAAAAAAGTATCCACAAAAACTAGGACTTTTTAAGTTTTTAAAATACCGGCACACACAGTAACACATCTGTGAGATTAGAATAAGAGCGGAGATGTCCCAGACCCTCCAGCACAAAGTAATTCTGATCTTCTGATTGAGAAAATGTGCAAATGAATAATGAAGAAATGGCCTGACACCGAAAACTTGATAATTCCAGAACAAGTGAAGCCATAAGCATTGATGTTCTTGTTGGTCTTATTTTTAGGCTCTTCACAACCATTTCACAAGTTAGTAAATAAGTGACAAATCCATTTTGCAGTGTGTTTCCAAGTGTATTTCTTAATTAAGACAGGGCTGATCTTTGTAACTATCAGGCTGTTAACACATCAGTCTCAGTCTTGTTGAATATGTTATTCTTACTGAAAATTTGTCATTTAGCTCTTTTATAGAGGCTTACTTCCTGAAACGATACTTTAAATAAACGCATGTGTTATAAATTGCTGTCTCTATATAATTTCAGATACATTTTTGAAAATTTAGGAGGAAAATGCAGTAACACTTTACAGTAAGAGGGAAACCTATTGCACCTGTGTTAGCCACTTAATGGCTAGCCAAAAGAAAATACACTAATAAACAGTTTGTTTTCTCTAATTTAACACTAATGTATTATGTAGCACACGTATTAGTCACTTACTGTTATGTAACAAGACCGTAAAACACTTTATTTGCTCTTAGTGAGACTTACACAGCATCAATTATCATCATATCACAGGGGCTACCTATAGGCCAACTATTATTCTGGTGCTGCTGTGTAACAACACCTTAATGAAGGTTTGGTTTGGCGTTATTAAGACTTGCAAAAGAGCAGCGTCACCACTTTACAACAGATGCTACCTAGAAGGCATGTAAAAGTGACTTACTGTAATGTAACAAGATCTTAACAGAGGCTTGGCGTGTTCTTAATAAGACTAACATGGGAGCAGAGAATACTTCTGAACAGACGCTATCTATAACAGACCTCAAAACACTTGTTTAGTGTTAATAAGACTTGCACAGCACCAACGACAAGACCACGGTACATGCATAAGTGATTTACTGGTACGAAAAAGACCTTAACTAAGGTTTCAATTGGTCCTAAGACTTACAAATCAGGTAGCAAATTGGCACAGTGCTAGCGCTGCTGCCTTGCAGTCTGCATGTCTTCCCTGTGTCTGTGTGGGCTTCCTCCTCACCGTCCTAAGACACTCTGATTGGGTGAACAGTAAATAGGCCCTACTGTGTTTTTGTCGTGTGTGTGTGTTCACCCTGTGATGGACTGACACCCTGTTCAAGGTCTGTTCCTGGCCTTATGCCCTATGCTAACTGAGATAACCTCCCGCACCCCCCAACACCCTGGTCTGGATTAAGCAGGTTAGAAAATGGCATGAGTTGCTCACAAAGCACAGACAACTCCAAAGAACATGGGTTACTTATAAACCATCTTTTAGTCAGTTGGTGTTTTGTGAGAAAACATTAGTAAAGGCTTTGTTGGGTCATAAAAAATAACAACAGTAAAGAACAGAGGCTGACAAAAGTGCACCTGCCAGTCCAATGCTGCCATGTAACTACATCTTAAAAAGCTTTATGTGCTCTTAATAAGACTTTGCGGACCATCCAGGCTGGCACTACCATATGAACCTGACACAGACAAGCGTGGGACACAAGTTCAAGGCACACACTGATTTTTTTTTTTTTACCTTGTGGGCTATGCCTTCCCCATTCCTACACGTTTAACACGGTCCTGCACAAGCACAAACACAAAACAATTCTCTTCCTTCTCTCTTCCACAGCTCTGGTCAAGTTTCGTCTTCCTGCTTCCTACTCTGGCTCCCCCCATAGTGGCTGCTGGCTCCTTTTATAAGGATGTGCTCCAGGTGCTTGATTACTCATTTTCCGGTGTGGCAGAAGAACTGCCCATAACGGCTCAGCAGCTCCTGTTGCAGCACCCCCTGGTGGCGCCTGCGGATTCCAACAGGGCTGCACCAAACTCCAACTCCCATGAAGCCCGGCAGAAGTCCAAGGCACCGCAGCAACTCAGTGGGGTTGCCATCTAGCGTCCCAAGGTAGGTAACACTCTGGCCATGCTTTGCCCCCCTGGTCCTCCCAGTGTGGAGGCGCCCAGACCGCACACTACAGCTTACAAAGCACTGATGACACCAAAAAAGGACGCTTCCTAAAGTGCCTCTGCTAATCAGTTTCTGCTACTACATGTAAGAAGTTCTTAACAAACTCTTTGCTCCTACTAGGATTTACAAAACATCAATTTGAACAGAGGCTTCCATTAGTGCTTGTTCTTCTTTGTAACAAGACCCTAACAAATGCATTATTTGTACATAAATACTACGTTAGACTTACAAAGTACCAATGGGTGCATTTACATGCACACACAAGACTGGGATAAGTTGAGAAACCCGAGGTAAGGCATAAACCTCATTTCTTAAAAACCTTTGCAAGTACACTTCTGGAGTTCAACTTAGGCAAACCGCACAAAAAAAAAAGAAGTTAAAAATCATTATTGGTTGCCATGAATCTAAAAATAAGCATGAAGATTGTGATTAAGTTTTTGTGTTTTATAAAAATTGTGACTCCTTCATGTCCTCTGAAGTAAACAACACCCAGCCACCTTCCAAATTCCTAAACTGAGCCCCCATTGATTCATGAAAACATTGATTCAGGAAAACAAATGTATGAATGATGTTTTTTTCTGAGAGGCGCAGAGCCGCAGTGACTGGTTTTCCTGTCCAACAGATCACAATAGCCAAATCGGCAGTGTTAAATGAACACTTCTACTGTTAAATGAAGCCCATGGAAACAGTGTTTCATGTATACACTTTAAGTGTTCATTTACCACTGACAGATTTGTTATGTACGTAGTTTAATACCTGAACAATTCAGTGTATTTAAAGTGATTACATGTTCTCTCCCTATCAGTTGGTGCAATTATTGTTTTTTTTCTCTTTATACACCCTTTATCTGAATTTCTCCTTATCAGATATGTAGTGAATGTTGATCTAGATGTGGGAATTTAAATTTAAAGAACTTCATACAGTATACTTTGAGAATATACAGTATAATCAGACTTGATAATAAGTTAAGAAAACCATACGCCATCCCACAGACGAACATGACGGAATAATAGACGACTCTAAACTGGTCCAGTGGCAGTGTGCATATGCATTGCCTACAATGGACTGGTGGCTTATCAGGCTTAGTTCTGGCTCTCCATTAAATGTTGGTGGGACAAGCTCTAGCACTACAATACACAAAAGCAGAAAATGGATGGAATGACTGCTGTATAGTGTTATTCAAAGCAGCTGATAATAGCATTGAGCTCATTTATATTCATATTTCTAAATTTTGAGTGCAGGCATGGCTTCCACAGGGTGGCACAGTGAGTCTGAACCTGCAGAGATGAGATAGGCTGTCCAGCACTACAAACACTAGAGCGCAGTGTCTGTACTTCTTATAGAATTGTGAGGTATGTTAGCACCAAGAAACACATGTAGTCTCCTCTCAGCACTTGAAAAGACATCGTTCTTTTATTAATTCTTCCTGACATCAGTGACAAGTCAGTATGTTCTGCATTGGAGTATTCACCATGCTGCATACAGCATCTGCTTCTGCTCTTAATTAAGGAAGCCACCTCAAATCGGCCGCAGGAGAATTCAGGAAAACAAGGCGCACTTTTATTGGATATCTTTGAAATGGAAAACTGATTTATAATTTTTTGCATACTGACGTTGCAGTGCAGAAACATGAAAATGTGAAGTCTGACTGAGCATAAAGGTTAAATGAAAAGTGTAATACAGCTGCTCATTAAGCATTGGCTGATATGACAAAAGGCGGACAACATGGACCTCCAGGAAAAGAGTGAGTGCTTCTGGCCTAATTAATCTGTCACTCAAACTTCATTTAATAAAGAGCCTTTCCTATTTGGGCACCATCCTGTTAATGGTGCACAAAGCGGCCAAAGATGTCCTGAATCCAGTAAGCTGGAATAAACAAGGTAAGAGAGTGTGGTCACATCTATCGACCAAGTGGGTTTCAAAAATGAATGAATGAACGGGGCAAATTTGAAGAAAAGGAAGTAACAGGAAGCCCTTTGGACCAAGCTGAACAACCCATATTGTTGAAAATCTGATTACAAATTCAATGTCTGGATGCACAAATTACTTGGAGAGGAGGACGCAACAACTCTGGCACAAAGCAAATAACCATTCAAGAAGGAACAATGACAAGTGGATATATAAGTGGGAATACTGGAGACAGGTGGTCTCGGGGCTTAAAGTTTATAAGACAGGAGAAAACACATAGAGGTTAGTGTGTCAGTATTAAAGGGGCTATACAGGCACACAATTGGCCCATCTCCTATTAATGGTATGCAGCAGCGGACTTGAAGTGTGAACATGTCAGAGTACAGTGCAGTGTGTCGCAGGGAAATTGGCCAACAGACAGTTTCCTGGGGGGCTAAAGGAATATTTGCTTTGTCTGTTCAGCACAGGATCACTGGTTTGAGTCCTGATGAACCCGCTATAAGGCATTTGGAGCCATTGAGGCACTCAACAAGCATTTGACTCATTATCTCTAGAGAAACGTTGTCAAGATGCTTGTTCTTGTTAGCTTGATTAAAAGGAATGGAGTAACCTTGAAGGTTTCTAAACTAACACAGCAATCCCCATCAGTCACAACTATTATGTCTGGCGACTTTTAGCCTTCTTTACCTTGGTTTTAAATTACAAGTTGCATTTATTCTACAAATATCTTTTTTTTCTCAATTAGGCTAATATATTTTTTTTTCAACAGGCAGATCCAGGCTGACTCAAATAAAAATGTTTTAAACACTGAATCAAACTTATTCATTTTGGAATGGTGCCTAACATGGTGACATACAATTGAATCTTAGGTTTGGATAATAGAGAGTTTTATGGATATGTACTGTATGCTTTACATTATTGACTGGGTTAGACACAACAAGTAGTGACATCACTGTACTGAACCTTCAATCGACAATAAAGTTCAAACGTTTTCACTTCTCCGCTCATAAAGCTGGTGATAGAATGCTGCTTCTCTTGCTTGCATGTTTCCAGTTGATCTACCATCTTTTTGCTTCTACTATGGTGTCGTGTCATCTGCACCCTGCTTCCACCCTAATGTCAGTGCTAATGATGTTGCTAACTTACAAAAAAATGGCAGTGTTTAGAATTTTAAAGTTTTCATTTGACTCACCCTCGTACAGTATATGAATATACTAAATATCAATATTTATCAAAACAGAGCTCCTCACACCTGCATTCAGAATGAGCATCTACTAGGCGACCAAATCAGCATGAAAAGTAAACAGTAAGCCTGCAACTAATGTTGTAAGAGACTTTGAATGGGGTGGACTTAAATATGCACGAGTCCTGCCTGTAAAAGGACGAGGCAGATTTAGCTCGCTAAAGGGATCAGGAGATGAAACATGAGCCCAAGATCAAAACAATAAGCTAAACTCAAAGCTTTTAGCTCCTCTTTATAATTTCATAAACTGTAATTGAATCGAAAACTTTAACTTTTATAAAGAAACTTTACTCTGTGATGCTTGTATGCACGTGGCATTGGCTTTTAAATCATTCTGGAACTCAATCCCTAGCAAGTGTGCAATGCATCATGGTGGCTCCCACAAAAAGAGGTATTGCAGCAAAATGAGAAAAACCTCGACAATAATTCATAACAGATAATACTATATAAATAAAGATACCAAAATATTCCATATCATTTAAGAATAAGGAACAATGTATTAAAGATAGGAAGAATAATTAAACCTTTCCCGTGCAAAAACAGACTTGTAGAAAAGCCAGACACAAGACTTGATAAGATACCGTATATAGTTGCGTATAAGTCGGGTCTTGAAACCCAAAAAATCGATCATAAAATCAGACCCCGACTTATACGCCCATTCAAAAATACAACACTTACATTTTTTTTTTTACATCTTCTTGCCTCCTCCAATATTGCACCAGTTTCTCAGACACATTGAATTTTGTTGCAGCAGCACAGTTACGAATTTCTTTCACCACTTCAACGACTTTTAATTTAAAACCAGCTAAATATTTTCTCCTGATCGAACGTTCCATCGTAGATAAGGGATGCTCTTACGATAAAGGTGTATGAGGGTGTGAGATACAAAAAACATATAACAATACAAAAGTCGCTTCAGAATAGTTTGGGTATTACCATGTGGTCACATAGATATAATACACAGAAAAAAACGCAGTGTGCTCCGAGGTTACTCTCTGGTGGGGGTTAGCATATTACAATAGCGTGCGCTTTCCGCAATTGACTTATACGACCGACATTACAAAATACCGGAAATTATACGTGTAAAATCAAGCCCCGACTTATCCGCGGGAGAACTTAAACACAAGTATATACAGTACTCAATTCTGGTGCTTGAGAACTGTTAGTAGAACACCAATTGGTCACATCCCAGATTTGTGGCATGTCATCTTAAATTTTCATGTTCTCTTATCAGAAAAATCGCAAAGAACACAAATCTTGGAAGTCGACAAGTCACATCAAAGCTCATGGAAAACACACAACTGGAGTTCATTATCTGACCCAATATGGAAAGTAGAGCCTGTACTAGAAAACAAATATGAAGGCTTAACAAAGTGATGTGTCAGAGGGGGACATGTTGTGTACACTGGGTGGTTTCTTTTCTCTCTTAGGCAAAGGAAAATGTAAATATTACATTTAAAAGCCAGTAGGTAAAGGGGCAATAGGCACCCATTGTTGGGACTGGGGTGATAAGTTGAAATGCAAATTTCCTTGCTAATTCTGTTACTGATTATTGTGATGGCTTTCTACAGGATATAGGTATTTGCTATCTTGCAAAAGAGTCACCTCTTTGAATTTTAAACTGCTTAAACATACAAACGATACAAAATTGTGATAACTGAACTGCTCCTTCCTTGGATAATGTTTGTGTTTACCTGACATGGAAATTAACATCAGCATATGTGTACTTATTTTGTTAGCCTGTGTTTACTGTATTTATTAAGCCCAGGAAATTTGGTATTTGCCATTGTTTAATCCATCATCATGTTGATCTAGGCAGGGACTAAAGCAGATTTATACTTCAGGGCAGCAGAAGGCAGGGGGTGAGGGACGGTCCTCTAAGAACACTATCAAGACCACTCTCACAGTGCACAGGGGCTTGCTGGCAGACAAGAGTACTGGCTGGTATGACACAAGGCACAAGGATGGCAACACTTACCTCCAGGGAGGAAGAGACAGTTCCACTAGACGATGCCGGATGTGGGTCCAGCAAAAGAGGACCAATCGAAGCTGGTGGACAAGAAGCAAGGCATGCCTAGGTCGCAGCAGCACAAGGAGCCCAGAGCGGAAAAAAGGAATGGTGAAGAGACGCTGACAGGGATTCAATGATTTGACAAAACTTCTGTTCGGAAACGAGTATCTGGTTAACAGAGTGTATCTGTGGTCAGTTGGGCGATCAATTATTGGGGTAACACAGTGCGCAAACTAGGAGGTTGTAACCTCCACTTTATATTTTTAACAAACTTTTAGAGTATGGACTGTGTGCTTTCCTTCCTAAGAAAGCATTTTCGTTCCCATATTTTTAGATTTTCATGTTCATTTATCTTCTTGGTGTAATTTATATTGTCTTGTGTAATAGAAGTTACTGTTGCTTTTCCTGAAATTGCTGCTGCGTCTTTCACTGTGTGTTTACTCACCGCCCAATTTAAAGAGACCTGCGCGCTATTATTGGTAAATCTCAAGAGTTCCCTGTCTCTTAATAAAAACTGGGTGGCATAGTCGGATATTTTAACAGTGTCTAGGTTAGATTACCTATAAGTGTGACCAGACACCTGTCACATAAATGCTCAGGATTTTAGTAGCCTACCACTGCTAACTATTTATTAAGCAGATTTGAAGGAGATAAATCCAACCATCATGATGGAGCTTATGTTTGAAGACTAAGAGAATAGAAAGGTGATATAAACTTAGGTTTGCTAATCACAAGGTCCCAAAATACCTCAAATGTCTACTAGAGGTGCAAGAACCATCAAACTCTGGCTAGTAACAAGAGAGCAACCATAGAGTCTTTATAATTAAAAAGATTTATTATCACAAAAATGCTCTTGTTAACAGTGAAGCTTTGAAGAGCAAAAAAAGCAAAAGGAGTTGCCAACAATTAGGCAATCCCAAAGCAAACAACGTCCCAAAACAAGAATCCAAAGAAGAGTTGAAGAAACAGTCCAAAAGTTAAATATCCAGAAAATTACAAAAGTGCTAAGTAAATCAGAATCCAACAAACTCACCAACACCAGCGCATTCAATGAACGTCTGAGGGCAGCCCCTTGCTGTGATGTGCAGGTGGCCTCATCTCATGTTCGGGAAACCTCCCACAAAACACACAGAACACAGTCCTGGGAAGACAATTTCAGGACTTCCAGTGCTTGTTGACTTATAATTCAACCCCGAGCAATGGGTTGGCAATGCTTTATAATACTTTTCCTTTCCTTCCCTCTGCAGATCTGTAAACTGACAAATAAAGGGTATATGACATCACATCCAGTACCAGGGCTCATGGACCAGCCAATTTTGCCTCATTATAACCGGCACCACTGCCTTTTTTCTCCAGTCTAATGTTAGACTCCTGTCTGTGAAGATGTTTCTCTCGCTACATGTTATATTGTGTTTATTGTTTTTTCCCTTAATTCTTTATATGTGTAGCACCCCAGTCCGAGAGGAGGCACTACTGCTGACTGTTTTGTCGTTTTCCTTCTCCACAGTACCAAGAAATCTCCCAGTGAGGGCAACCAACTCCTCCCCTTCCAGTCCCTGGGCTATAAAAATGCGACCACCTGGAAGAAGTTGTCACTTCTTCATGAAACAACTTGAGGTAAAGAGCGCCACAAATGTCCCAAGGTAGACCAGAGAGCCTATTTACACAATAGTGTGTTTATTTTGTTTTGAACGAGAAGTGAACAAAAATAGCCAGGTTACCACCCCAAAAATTCTCTCTTTGCAAACCTGTTATTCCATCAGATTACCACAATAGATAGATAGATAGATAGATAGATAGATAGATAGATAGATAGATAGATAGATAGATAGATAGATAGATAGATAG
>JANRMT010062803.1:6191688-6206903 GCA_026402145.1 Polypterus bichir lapradei | reverse complement strand
AGATAGATAGTGAAAAGTAATGCTCTGCCTCAGACCAGTCTCAAATCAGGAGTTTTGTATTAGGATGGCATTGCAAGCTAAATTTCTACTTGTGTACTAATTAGGTAGGTTTGGCAAAAGAACAAAACTGAATCATTAAAACTTCTTTTAAATTTAAATAACAGATTACACATTAGACTAATGTTAACTATGTGAGGTAAGCTGAATCAATGTATTTGGAATGTCATGAATGCTAACAGAGTTTTTAACGAATTTTTGTCTATTTGCCTGTTTTCTTTCTTCTTTTTTAACTCTGTTTTGAATCCTTGATCTTCTTTTCATGCTTTTAGTCTTCTCTCCTACTAGTCTAAATAGCATTCAGTGAAATATAAATATTCAGGACCAATCGCAGACTCTCTCAAAAAAACATTTGTTTTCCTGAAGTTTGTTACATGTGCAACAAAGCCCAGCATTCAGCAGTACCATTCTCAACACTTGTGGGCTGAAAAATCAATTCATAATTTTGTTTTCTTGGTTTTCCTCTGGTAATAACATTCTGACTACAGGGCGTTTATTGTTCAAGCAGAGAAGACAGAGAGAGAATATCTTTTTCTAATGCTGAGTGCTATTTTAGAAAAGGCATTAAAGATCTAGCTTGCTATATACCTTCATTTTGGCTGAAAGTGAAAGCCTTCAATTTGAATTACCTTTAAATGTCTTACTCCTACCTTTCATGTGAATTAACTCAAAGAAGTGAATAAATGGACACAAACAAACTCCCTGTGTTGTTATCGAATTGTATTTTTAGAAAACTTGCAAAGTAAATGTGTAGACAGGTAATCCATAGTAAAATGCAATACATATTAAAAATGTTAATAAATACTGTAATTTTTCCAGCATAGGTCATCCATAAATGTTTGTTAGAGTTGCAAATATCTATCTATCTATCTATCTATCTATCTATCATTAGAGAAAACTACCGAAACCTGTCTGCCTGATTATTGCTCCACCATATTTGTATCTGCATCATATTTGTCCTATGTGACCAATAGGGGCCACCACTGACCCCCAAATACCCCAGACAAAACCACACAAGACAGTCTTGTGTTAAAAAATAAACACTGTTTATTAACAAAATGCCTCCAATAATTCTTTCCTTCTATTTACCCCAATATGACACTGCAAATACACAAATAAATGTTCCGCCAACTCCTCCCAAGCGAGTGTTGTCCTTCTTCTCTCCCGACTCAGACTCTGCCTGGCTGAGGGTTGAGCTTCCTTTTTTATCTCAGACCCTGGAGTACACAGCCTGAAGGAAGTACTTCCAGTTCAATTGGAATTCCAGTAAAGTAGGGCTTGTGTATGCCCTCAGCTCCCCCTGGAGGCTCCCATGGAACCCAACAGGGCTGCTCCACAGGACTACAATATCCAGCATACCCTGCGGGTGTCGAAGTGGGAAACCAAAACTGGGGAGATTGCCCTCTAATGTTTTGGGGAAGAAACGGCTCTGCATAGAATATCTTCCCTAGTCCTTCCACATTATGGACATCCCTGCCAGGTAAAGATCCAAGTTCTGTTCTGTCCAGGATGCCAGTTCTCACACGGTATCTGTCACATCTGACTATTCCTTGAATATTTACTCCCTGATCAATTAGTATTTAAAGAAGCGTGATTTGCTCAGGGTACTATTTTCCTGTGCTTTGAAACTGAATGTGAAGAAGCCCCAGCAGACATGAGGCTTTGGTACAAACTTCATGCAGACAGCGACCAGAAAACCAAAAACTGAATTCAGTTTTCTAAAGACATGAGGTACTGGTGCTAAGCACTGCGTAACCATCCATTGTCAAACCTGTTTAATCCAACCCAGGGTCATAGGGGCCAGAGTGCATCCCTGTACCATAAAATGCATGGCAAAAACCATCTCTCACTAGTGTGTTAGTGCTTAGCAGAACACACTCCTACACAATAAGCCAATTTATAATTGTAAAAATAATCTAAATTGTACATCTTTCAGGGTGTATGAAGAAAACTGAAGTACTCGGACAAACACCAACACAGATGGAGGAAGAACATGCAGACTCCACATGGACAATGACTAGGAGTGGTATTCAAACCCAGGACTCTGGATCTGTGAGGTGGCAGCAATAACCACTGTACCACCAAGATACCACCACAGCTTTAAATTTACGCTATTTTAAAATTACCAAATTCCTGAAGAATGTAATCTGCACATCTCTGTGATATGGAATAAGAAATAATGTGTGGAAAGAAAGTTACAAAGATAGGAGACGATGGTGCAAAATCAGTGCAGAAAGTTGTCACGTCAGGAAACAATAAGAGCTTAATGGAGGCACAAGCCAGCACAGCTACAGTATGTGGTATGTCTTTATCCATCTATCTATGCATCCATTAACAAACCTGCTTCAGCAAAATCCTATCCTGACAGTACTGAGCGCAAAGCAAGAACCAGCCCTGGGCGGGGCAGCAGTCCTTTGTAAAACACACCCTCATAAATCCACAGTTCTTCATGCCATATTGGTAATCTGCCTATCCCACCTTTCTCTGGGATACAGGAGGAAATCAGGTTACAGGGTAAAAGCAATAACAGTAAGCTGGAATTCAAACTCAATCTCCTGAAGCTTTGAGGGGGCTGCTGGAACTGTTATACAGCTATAAAGTAAGAAACAGTAAGAAGCAAATACATACATACATATATATGGGAGCATCTCGCAACCCCAAACCCTCGACATAACTATGCTAAACACAAGTCACAGATTCAAACAACCTTTTATTATATCTTCAATGCACAGTATGCCAGTCAGGAATCCTTCCTTTTCTTTGCTTTCCCAGCAAGAATTGTCCTTCTCCTCCTCTCGACTGTAATTCTCTAAGTGAGAGGAGGAAACTCCTTTTACGCAGGACTCAGGAGTATTTCAGGAACCAAGACATTGGTGGTGGCAGCCTCCCTGGCCGACGGTGATCCCCCAACCTCCTGCATGGCTCCATGGGAGATGGAGTCCTCCACGGCCTGGTTGGGAGCTGGGGTGGCCGCTAGGGGGGGCTGCCTGGAATCAACAGCCTGGCTGGATGAGTCTTCAGCCCCACCCGGAAGTGCAATTGGGACCAGGTGTTCAAGCTACAAGGGTGGGCTATAAAAGGGGCCAGCCACCACCTCTCGAAGCCAGAATCGGGAGGAAGAGGACGAGGTTTCCTGAGAGGAATGGTGGTGCCGTCAGAGGAAGAATTGGTTTAGGCTGTGTTGTGTTGAAGTGTTTTGGGACTGTGTTGGGCCTGTGGGACAAGGGGAAGACGTGCCCCACGGCTGAAGAGAAAAATAAAACTTTGTTTATTGAACATGTGCCTCAGTGTGAAGCTGTGCCGGGTCGGGCACCTACATAGCGCCTTATTCACAATATATATAGTATACAGTGGAACCTCGGTTAGCGAGCATAATTCGTTCCGGAAACGTGCTCGCAATCCAAAGCACTCGTATATCAAAGCGAATTTCCCCATAAGAAATAATGGAAACTCAGATGATTTGTTCCACAACCCAAAACTATGATTAATACAAAATAGTAAAGTAAAAATACATAAAACAAATTAACCTGCACTTTACCTTTAAAAAGAATCATGGCTGGTGTGAGTGAGTTTCTAAACTCATGTGGGATTCCACCCAATGGGACGACACGCGGAAGAGTGTCCCAAAGCAATCGCAGTCTCCCAGCGCTGTAGCAGTTCGCCATATAAGCGCATCCAAAAAGATCGCAGACAGGCTATAAGTGCCTGCCGTCAATGGGTGATACAAGGAACATTATAAAGATCCCGCTACAATAAATGAGAGCGCTGTTGCTGTTTCAAGCTGAAGGCAGCTGGTGTTGTTAAAGTACTGAGACTCGGCTTTGTGTTTTGGGGCGCAAGATGGAGACTCGCACTTCACAGTACACACGTGTGCGCGCGCACACACACACACACACACAGTCACAATGCTGTAGTAAACAGTATACGCTCGTACGGATGTTGACTATATGAGTGAGGCACACAGACTCAGACGGAGAATAGGAGACAATTGCCCTCAAGAGAAGAGAGAGAGAGAGACGCGCTGCGCGCGAGCAAGAGAGATAAGGAGAGAGAGAGAGGCGAGTGCGAGCGAGCGAGCTAGATAAGGAGAGAGAGAGAGAGAGAGATGCGCTGTGCAAGCAAGAGAGATAAGGAGAGAGAGAGAGGCGAGTGCGAGCGAGCGAGATAAGGAGAGAGAGAGAGACGAGTGCGAGCGAGCGAGCGAGCTAGATAAGGAGAGAGAGAGAGAGAGAGAGAGATGTGCTGTGCAAGCAAGAGAGATAAGGAGAGAGAGAGAGACGAGTGCGAGCGAGCTAGATAAGGAGAGAGAGAGAGAGAGATGTGCTGTGCAAGCAAGAGAGATAAGGAGAGAGAGAGAGACGAGTGCGAGCGAGCGAGTGAGCTAGATAAGGAGAGAGAGAGAGAGAGATGTGCGAGCGAGCGAGTGAGCTAGATAAGGAGAGAGAGAGAGAGATGTGCTGTGCAAGCAAGAGAGATAAGGAGAGAGAGAGAGACGCGTGCGCGTGAGAGAGAAGAACCATCAGCTCAGTTGTGATCACATGACGCTCAGCAGACAAAGTGTATCCATACTGCTCGTATTGCAAGACATCGCTCGTTTATCAAGTCAAAATTTATTAAAAAATTTTGCTCGTCTTGCAAAACACTCGTAAACCAAGTTACTCGTAAACCGAGGTTCCACTGTATATGTACTGTATATAAAATATAAATTGAATATATTCACATTTTATATATAAACGTCTATGTGTGGAAGTGTGTGTGTCTGTCCAGCCTGGAAGTGAGAGGTGGAGTCGGGCTTAGAGCTCCACCTCAAAGGATATGCAATCAAGGCCAGCACATCAGCAAAACGAAACATCCAAAGAGAGAGTCAGCTATTTACAGAAGCGTTGCGAGCACATCAGCAAAACGGTATCCCTTTTACTTTTCCTGCCACCACTAATACACAAGCGAGGCATGCACGTCGGGAAAACAAAACCTCCGACGAAAGACAGTCACTTAGCCGCTAAAACAAAACTAAAGCAATGAGAACACATTGCTGAAATGAAACCTCCTAGGAGAGAGATGCCCAGAGTGGTTTCTTTCAATTACCTGACATCTCTACATTTCATTTTTTTTTTCCAGCGAGTTCAATAGTTTCTAGGACCCTGGGCTTTTTTCAGCACGGGCTTACACAGCTAGTATACAATAAATAATATAAAGATGCAAATGACTTGCACTGTAATAGAAATGGACAGTGGTGACTTCCTTCTTTCTTGACCCCATTTTTCTATCTGCCCACACCATAAAACTCCACAATGACTTGCTTACAGTATCTTCCTCACTTCATATCAATCTCTCATCTGATGCCTTTTTCTCATGCAGCTCTTGTCGGTCTATGCGTTTATCCCTGCTCCGAGATGGCCAATTACACTAATCCTTCGGCTAACATTTACCGCTTCTGTAAACAAGAGCACCTCCCTGATTGGCGACCATGATTTTTACTCAAGGATTGTCTAAGCAAGTTATGAATACAATAGAGCTGCAGAGTGTCCTTAAATGTGCGTATTAGGGAGCAGCAGGGCAATGAAAAGCCAAAGTGTGTCAGAAGGCAATTGAATTACTGCAATAGCAGATAACCTGGTCAGAGCCACACAAGTCAAATGTATGCAACTCAATGACAACATGGTGCATTGCAAGGAAAAGATGGGTCATGGGTGTTGTACTGTTTTGGTAAAAGGTGTAGTACAAACTGTGAAGGTTCACCATTACTAGTGTAATTACAAGATCATTTTTATTTCTTATCCAAGTGTGTAGTTGCATAGCTGATCTCTCCGCTCCCCGAAATCCAAGCAGCGTCAAAGATTTCCCCAAGCTGCTAGCATTAGAGCACGTAATTTGTATGACTGTAGGATAATTAACTTGGCAGTTGCTGGATCCTGAATTGCTGTGCTTAGATTAATTTTTAAACCACCTTTCTGTATCTCGGCTAGAACTGCAATTCAAATTCCTTTTAAAAAAGAGAAAATGATTATGGAATGATCAAAATGTGAAACGAGCCTACTGGGAGATGGCCTGACAATTCTTGCTTTACATCTGCTCTGGATGCTCACTCACTGCAAACTCTGCTTTTTTCTTAGTTTGACTTATCGTCCTATGATTTTCCATTTCTATGAATTTTACTGAGGTTTGTGTACTATATATTACATTAAATGCTGTTCAGGCAAACATGAAACCAGAGGGGCAAAGGGAAGGGTAGACAAACAGAAAATCAAAGAGATCACATACTTATGAAATGTCATTGCAAATGATGTCCCAGATAGAAATCTCCCAGGAACATCCAAAATAGTGAAGAAATGTCAGCAATATTCCTGGCTGATGCCTTTATCTAAGGAAACTTGCACAATTAGCGTTTGTCACAAATGCTTCCATATATGTTTACATCAGGATCAGCAACAGATTAAGTGACTTGATGAAGGACCACATACCAGTTTGAGAGGAAATGAACTCCATACTGCCCAAAAAAATTCATACATCTGTTAGAATTCAATGAATCAAGGATATATTATAGGTGAGGAATGATGGAAATTATCCAAAATAGAAGTCGGCAGATTATTCCTGGACAGGATGAAAAATAACCAAACTTCTCCTTGTAAGGCAGACTTCCATACACTGTTGTATCTGAAAGCTCTCTGATGGGAGGAAACAAGACCAGAGAGTGGAGTGGACAGCGCTTTGTTGCTCTTGAAAGTTTGGAACATAGAAGGCTACTCCAGCATATCATAGAAAAACATGTTGAAGTATCAGTTCCTTTGTATTCTAAAATGCAAATATCCAGAGAGAAATTAGAAAGCAGTATTACTGCTGCAGGCCTAGAAATTGCCAAGAATATTCTGGGCACTGTGAGAAAGTGGAAGAAGGGGGGCTATACGTGTGTTACTTCCTGGCAAAATGTTTCAAATAATACAGGTGGAATCCCGTTGTAATGAAATTCATGAGAAAATATTTTGTTATAACGGAAATTTTGTTATAATGAATATGAGGAAAATACTGTTGTGACCACGGTCACCGGAAATTCGGCATCTCTAATGGCAGCAGCGCAAGAAGCACTCCATAGCTATCTACTGTGTCTTAGCGCGTAACATGCTTGTTGCACGATGTTTAAACAATTAAAACCCAACCTGGACTCACCTTTATGTCTTTTGTGCTTGACAATATCTGTAAAAAAAATGGCGCTTCTTAAACTGCAAAAACATTTTATTTCAAAAAGAGATGTCAGGTTTAACTTTTATATATATATATACTCAGCAAAAAAAGAAACGTCCTCTGAATTTCAACTGTTTTTACTTTCAGTAGACTTAATGTGTAAATATTTGTATGAACACTAAAAGAGTCAACACCATAAGACATAAACTAAAAATGTTTCACAATGTGTCCCTGAATGAAGGGAGGCTCAAAATCAAAAGTACCAGTCAGTATCTGGTGTGGCCACCAGCTGCTTGAAGTACTGCAGTGCATCTCCTCCTCATGGACTGGACCAGATTTGTCAGTTCTTGCTGTGAGATGTTACCCCACTCTTCCACCAAGGCACCTGCAAGTTCCTGGACATTTCTGGGGGGAATGGCCCTAGCCCTCACCCTGCGATCCAACAGGTCCCAGACGTGCTCAATGGGATTGAGATCTGGGGTCTTCGCTGGCCATGGCAGAGCACTGACATTGCTGTCATGCAGAAACTCACGCACTTTTTGCCACTCCTGTCTGGTCCAGCGAAGGTGGGTTTGTGCCCATAGGCGGCGTTGTTGCTGGTGATGTCTGGTAAGGACCTGCCTTACAACAGGCCTGCAAGCCCTCAGTCCAGCCTCTCTCAGCCTATTGCGGACAGTCTGAGCACTGATGGAGGGATTGTGTGTTCCTGGTGTGACTCGGGCAGTTGTTGTGGCCATCCTGTACCTGTCACGCAGGTGTGATATTCGGATGTACCGATCCTGTGCAGGTGTTGTTACACGTGGTCTTCCACTGCGAGGATGATCAGCTGTCCTTCCTGTCTCCCTGTAGCGCTGTCTTAGGCGTCTCACAGTGTGGACATGGCAATTTATTGCCCTAGCCACATCAGCAGTCCTCATGCCTCCCTGCAGCATGCCTAATGCACGTTCACGCAGATGAGCAGGGACCCTGGGCATCTTTCTTTGGGTGTTTTTCACAGTCGGTAGACAAGTCTCTTTAGTGTCCTGCGTTTTTAGAACTGTGACCTTAAATGCTTACTTTCTGTAAGCTGTTAAGGTCTTAACGACCATTCCACAGGTGCATGTTAATTAATTGATTATGGTTAATTGGACATGCATGGAAAACATTGTTTAAACAATTTACAATGAAGATCTGTAAAGTTATTTGGATTTTTAAAACATTATTGTTGAAATACACAGTCCTGAAAAAGGGACGTTTCTTTTTTTGCTGAGTATATATATAAAAGCCAGATACCACTGACTCACTCATCATGAAATCTCCCGAACCATGAGGACTTGGGACTTGAAATTTGGAATGTAGGTTACCCTTGGCTCATAGGTGCTCGCTAAAAAAACAGTTTTAAAAATTTTGTGGTCCAAGCATGAAATTTCTTATAGTTTTTTAGACCCGTTTGTATGTCTGTCTGCTTTTCACAAAAGAACTACATAACGGATTTAGATTAGGGTTTAGATTTAGGGTTTTTTTCTATAATTTGTTTGAACATTCCGTTGATTTTGCGACTTTCACATCACGCTAAGTATCATAGTTCGCTTGCAGTCCTGATTTATTAGCGCAAATCTGAGAAAGACTCATTGGGCTGCGGGGAGGGGGGCAGGGCCCCCCTCACTCACGCGTCTGCCTCTGGGTGTAACCTTAACTTGCTTAGTTAGCGAACGAGAGAACTACTTAAAGGATTTAGATCTTTTTTTTTCTATAATTTGCTTGAACATTCCGGTTAATTTTGCGACTTCTCTCATTGCGCTAAGAATCATAGTTCACTTTCACTGAGGGGAGGGGGAAGAGTGACGTCAGGAGTAGAGAGATGGGCAGAATGAAAATGAGAGGTTTATTTTAAAGAAATACAAGCGCGCTTCTAATTTTTTTTCCGTTGAGGTCAGAAGGACTGATCTTTAACTTTGTCTTCTGGCATTGAAGGCATGATTCCAAATGCCATGCATGTTTTGTTATCTTGTTCTGTGATGTTTTTGATACTTGCACCTTCCAGCCACGGTGACCCAGTGGTAGCGCTGCTTCCTCGCAGTAAGAAGACCCGTGTCCTTCCTATGTGGAGTTTGCATGTTCTCTCTGTGTCTGTGTGGGTTTCCTTGCACTGCTCAAAGACATGCACATTAGATGAACTGGTGACACAAGATTGGCTCTAGTGTGTGTTTGGTGTGTGGGTGTGTGTATGAATGTGTTCACCTTGCAATAGACACTGCCCAGGGTTTGTTCCTAGTTTGTTTGCTATATGCTAGATGGGATAGGCTCCAGTACCCCCTGCGATGCTGGCCTGGTTTAAGCAGGTTAGAAAATGACATGACCTTGTAATCATTCTTATATGTACTTGCCTTGTAAGGCACCTCATAAATAAATAAATAAATTAATAATAATAATAATAATAATTATAATAATTATTATTATTATTATTATTATTATTATTATTATTATTATTATTATTATTATTATTTATTTGGGTTGCACAGTAGTTAATGTTACTGCCTCCTGGGTTGGGATCCAGCAACAAGCTGTTAACTGTGTGAAATGTTCATGGGGCTCCTTGTGTCCATGTAGACTTTACACTTTGCCTGCTGGCTTCTCTCCCATGTCCCAGAGATTCATGTGCTAAACCCACAAAAGGTTTGGTTTCTGTCTTGCAAACAGTGTTCCTGGATAGGCACTGGCTCCTGGCGGCTGTGAACTTGATAAGCAGGTCAGAATTCTTATCTAAAATGGACGAGAGTGTTTGGTATCTGATCATGTGGGCCTGAGATTGATATATGGTAACGAGGACTGGATCGCTAAGATATATCATAAGAAGTGAAGATCATCTATAGGACGAATAGACCAATAGACTTCCTGCCTACATGAGTGCCGCAGACATCTGCAAGAATCCCAAATGATATGTGTGATATATTCAGAAATCTGTATTCTTTATATGCCTGAGGTCACTCTCTGTATGTTTATGCTGCCATCTAAATGACAGGTTACAGTAAATGGAAAATTCCATTTGACACTGGATGAAATTTGACCACTTTCAGAAAAAACAATAAATAAATAAAATAAAATAACTAAAATAAAAATGAGATAATTTCAGCCTGAAATAATAAGAAGAGAAGGAGAAAAGATCCCTCTCTGCATTCTTGACAAGTCACTAGCATTCCACTGGCGTCAAGGTAACAAGGAGCTAATCAGAAATATCTGACATTCTCATCACAGCAACACACACCTGTCACGGGAATGAATACAGTACGGTCTGATAAATGATTAGGGCCTGAGCGCCCACACAGCTAGTAAAATATGCCAGCCACTTCTCTGCCAGGTTTTATTTGAGGTGCCTTTTAAATGCGGCAAAGCACTTCCTTTTCTGATTTATTAACAATTTTCTTTTCTTTCTTTTGAAGCGGTGCAGACCAGAGGGAGAACTACTTAAAAAGAAAGGTGCTGGACTGTGTTGCAGGTTCAAATGCCAGAAATGGCAGGTAACGGCTTACTCCATAAGAAAGTACACTACTTGACATGTGAAGGCAATATACATAAAATGTGTTCTTCCTTAGATTCCTAGTGTGGCCTGGCAGGAGTATTAACTACATGATGTTTTCCTCCACCATTAATTAATTAGCTGACATTAAGCAGTTCATTTCACCCATTCATAGATACATGAAAACAGTTTCTGCATGTCTCACTGATATTGCAACCTGGATGAAGGATGCCATCTCCAGCTCAACTTGGAAAAGATAGACCTCCCTGTTATTTCAGCTTGTCTGTCTATTCAATACCCCATCTCTGTTCAGCTCAGCTCATTATTGCTAACACCCACCAAGTTGGCACGCAACCTTGGGATGGTGATCAATAATGAGCTGTCTTTCTCTGACCATGTTCCAACAATCTCTCCATCTGGCAGATTCTCTCCATACAACTGCCACAAGATCACACTGTATCTAACAGAGTACACAGTAAAATTCCTGGTCCAAGCTTTGCTCTTGTCACATCTGGACCACTGCAACTGTCTGCTGGCACCAAGCCACTGCAGATGTTTCAAAACGCAGCAGCACATTTGGTGTTTAAGCAGCCATGGCACATGACACTCCACTTTTCGGATCACTACTTTGGTTCCCTATAGCAGTACATATTAAGTTCAGATCACTGTTGCTTGCCTACAGTCAGTGGGTCAGCACCTACTGTATAAATATATATATATATGGAGACATTTGTGGATGTCCTATTCTCCTTCTCAATCACTCAGGATTGCTGATGCATCTTGTGATACCACCTGTACATGGCATCACACCTCCATCCAGACTCTTTACATGTGTAGCTTCTAGCTGGTGTAATGAGCTGCCCAAATCCATTCCAGTTTCTGGCTCCTTCAAAGTGTTTAATGTTCCATCATGTTATTGCTAGGATATGTTTTGCAACTTGATTATCCAGTCTCTCATTATTTCCGTAAACATTATGTGGTACTGGGCTGGTTGGCACAGCACAGAAGGTTAATCTGTTGAAAAGCCATACTAATTGCTTCAGAGATACTTTCAGTAGGGTCATAGATAACCCACCCAAACCCAGCATTGTTATCCACACTACTATGTTTTCATTTAAAAATGGTGTTTTTAAATGAAAATTATCTCTGTTCACACTTTTCACATACTTCATGAATATATTTCCATTCACACTTACATGAATGGCAACACATATGAGGTAGCTGTTTGCTTTTGCTTTGCATCCCCTTATTGGAGGAAAAATCCTTGAAGGGACAAGAACACCACCAGTTACAGGATTTACTGTAACATAAAACCTATGACAATCAGTATATTATCTGACTTATGCAGCATTCAAACTGTACAAAATGCAATTGAGATGTATACAGGTAAGCAACACAACAAGCACCATAGAAAGCAACTCCTTCATGTCTGTTATGATGGAATGTATTTTTCTTCCTTGAAGTTTGACCAGTCAAAGAATGAGATGTTGTAATGAGCAGGATCCAATCAGGGAAAGGCTACTGTCACACACGTGGGAGTAGGAAGGAGCTGTATGGACCAAAAGAAGGTAAGTCCATGCCAGGCCAGGGAGTGGCTGGGGTGCACTAAACCTTCTACTGTTACCTCTGCAGTCCAAACACGGGAAAACCTGCCTGATTCACCCTTGATGATGTCACTTCCGGTTCAGGTGCCCTGAAGAACGTCATTTCCTGTTCCGTCAAGTCACTTCTAGTTCTGGCCTTTAAAGCCGCCATAATTTTACTAAGAAGTCAACTCAACTGTGGATTCCAACCTATGCACATCAGTGACATTTGCATACCCTTTTGCAGCCAGGGATATTATATGGGTGGCTGCCCCAAACCCTTTTTTTTGAGTATGTCGAGTCTGTGTATTTCACACTATGTAATAAGCATGAACAAATCCGAGTGCGATTATCCATCCATCCATTCATTATCCAACCCGCTATATCCTAACTACAGGGTCATGGGGGTCTGCTGGAGTCAATCCCAGCCAACACAGGGCGCAAGGCAGGAAACAAACCCCGGGCAGGGCACCAACCAACTGCAGGGCACACACACACAATCACCCACACACCAATCACACACTAGGGACAATTTAGAATCGGCAATGCACCTAAACTGCATGTCTTTGAACTTTGGGAGGAAACCAGAGTACCCGGAGGAAACCCACGCAGACACGGGGAGAACATGCAAACTCCACGTAGGGAGGACCCAGGAAGTGAACCTGGGTCTCCTAACTGCGTGGCAGCAGCGTTACCCACTGCGCCACCATGCACGCCCGAGTGCGATTATTACAGTATTATTTATGAATGTTGCAATCATTTATTAATATTATATATTCATATTACAATGCCAACCTGGCAATATCAGATGTATACAGCTATGAAAGACATTTTCAAATGTCTCCATTTTCTGGTGTTAAAAATGCCAGGGTAAGGTATTGTGGGTGAAAAGTGAAAACAGTGAGTAACATCTGCATTTTTAAACAGAAATGTGGTAGTCTGTGCGTACCCTCAGAGAAGACCAGGCAATTTGTCTTACATGAATAGATGGCATAAAAGAATTCCCAAAGAGAAGTGAATTTAAGGACTTCAACTGAGGGTCCATTTATACAATAGGGAGATAAGAAGCTACAATGTCCTCCAGAGTGGTGGAAACATCACTACAACCTGAACCCTTATAAAACATGCCATTCAAAGGATTTATCTCTGAAGCATGATCGTCACTGTATCTGAGTATGTTGCTGTCCTTGTTTTGATGAAATGAAGGAAAAAGATGGACAAAGGATTGTTTGTGAGAGTCCTCAAGGCCTTGCTTGGCCATTCATCCATACATCCACGTTGTAAATCAGCTTAGTTCAAGTTTAAGGTGGCAAAAAACCAGAGTCTTTACCAGAGGCATATTGTGTAAGACAAGACCCAGCTATGCATGGGATGCCAGTTCTCTGTATTTAGTCTGAATTAAAAGTAAAACTGGAGTACATTGACACAAACAGATAATTTACAAAGTTTTCATAATTAAACATCATCTTGTCAGTAGGTAAAATAATAGACAAAGAACAGCATTAAAATAAATGTCTAATGCTATTGTGCAACAATTCCAATCTTGAAAATGACATCATAAACTGTATACAGAATGGCATATGTTTATGGGACAGAACACTAGGTGCAGGATTTTATCCATATTTCAGAGAAAAAAAGCCTTTGGCTTCAAATATCTAAACAGAAAAATGTATTAAGCTAAGGTCATAAATTGTGAAGCCTGCCTGGTGAATGTCAGGGGACAGCAAACAGGCAATTTGCTGCTTAAAGCTGGGCGGAAAGGAAAAATGGTTGAGAAGTGTAAGAGGCAGGAAAAGGAGGTAGAGGTGACTGGGAAGTTGGGAAGCTATGGGCCTTCAGTTGCTCCTTCAATAAATGGCAATTCTGTTTATCATCACAAGATGCAGTAAATGGCTGGGGTGAAGCCTCAGGCAAGAGAAATTCTTAATTCCAGTATCAGTTGCCAAGAAGGACTACACGTTCTACTTGATTTTATTTGAATGTTTGCTTTATTTGTAGAATTTTGATTTCTTCTTTTTCACAATATTACTGTATTAATAAGAAAACAAATTTAATTGGATGTTATATTTGCTAAGATTTGAAGGAACCCGGAGTATGTTATATTTAATTGGTTCAAACAGGCTTGTGTAAGCACTTTTGGGATTATGAAGGAATATCATCAGTCCACTGTATTTGTCAAACTAACTCTAAAAAGCTTTGGGAATTAAACCTCTGTAGTGGTGGTAGGGTGGTGCAGCGGTTAGCACTCCAGGGTCCTGGGTATCAATTTTGGACTGTGCAGAATGACTACTTTGGTTTCCTACCTCCACTTTTTCCCTTATAAGATGTGTACATTAGGTGAAAAAGAAATTGTGGCTGTATGAGCAAGTGTGGGCATGAGCATGAGAATACCCTATGATGGGCTGGTGTCTAGTGAAGGGTTAGCTCAAAACTTGTGCTCAAAGCTGCCAGGGTAAGAACCAGTGTCCCATAAGCAGGTTAGAAAATGGAAAAGGTTAGGCAGGGGATTAATTCATGTGTTCAAAGTTCTCAAAGGCATCAAAAAAGTCTAGAATTCATACAAGAGGACAGTAAATCATGCACACCAAGATAACAGTGGACAGTAAGAGGATGTGCTTTAAGGATGCAATACAGAACACATTTTTCTAATAAAGAGTCATGAAAATTTGGACAAACTGTTGAGTGTGAAGTTGAAGCAGAGGCCTTGACAATATATAAAATGTTTCTGATGAGCTATTGGGACAACTTAACTATGAGCTAATAAAAGTAGCTTGAAGGATTACATAGTCATTTGTCATATTTTTATGTTCTTATATGTCATAGCGACTTGATAGATAGATAGATAGATAGATAGATAGATAGATAGATAGATAGATAGATAGATAGATAGATAGATAGAT
>JANRMT010062803.1:6164032-6191678 GCA_026402145.1 Polypterus bichir lapradei | reverse complement strand
GATAGATAGATAGATAGATAGATAGATAGATAGATAGATAGATAGATTGTGTTGCAGACTTAATTTCAAGTGGATAGGTTCACTATCTTTGTCCATCAATCCACACTCAATAACCTGCAATGACAAAGTGAAAATATGTCTTTAGAAAGGTTTGTAATTTTATTAGAAATTAAAAACTGAGCTCTTATTCATGTAAGTATTCAGACCCTTGGTGGCAGCCCATATTGTGGTCAGGTACATCCTCTTTGCTTTAATTCTCCTTGGGATGTGTCGAGAATGTGACTGGAGTTCATCTGTGACCAAATGATTTGGTAGAACATCGTTTAGAATGGCATACAATATTCACATTGCATGTCAGGACTAAAATCAAGCCACAAACTCCAAAGAACTCACTGAAGTTGTGGTGAGGCACAGATCAGGACAAGGGGATAAGAGCCTTCCTAAAGCTTTTATCGTTCCCAGGAGCAGAGTGGCCTCAATAACTGTGAAATGGAAGAACTTTGAAACCTCCTTCCTAGAATTCTTTCTAGAGCTGGCTGTCCAGCCAAATTACGTATCCAGGAAAGAAGGGTCAGGGAAGTGAATAAAAAGCCAAAATTCACTCGAAGAGATCTTCATATTCACAAGCAGGCAATGAAGATGAACAGTAGGCCAGGTAAGGGCCAGTTCTTTTCTTCATTTGTAGTAATTGCTTTAGCAATATTCACATTGCTGTCTCACGGTAATGAAGCCATCCTGGATCCTCCCTGTGTGGAGTTTACATGTTCTCCCCGAATCTGCATGGATTTCCTCCCACTGTCCAAAGACATGAGGTTTAAGTGAGATGGTGTTGTTAAATTTGCCTTAGAGTGTATTTGATGTGTTTGCCCTGTAATGCATTAGTGCCCCATCGAGGGTCTGCTCCTGCCTTGCACCCTATGCTAGCTGGGATAGGCTCAAAGCAGGTTGAAAAATTACATGACTTTAGCTATATTCCTTTTTCTCTGTATTGTTAAAGTAATAGGATTTTTTAATGATGACATTTATCAAGGTGTTTACAGCTGCTTCACAGCTCCAGGAAACCTCATACTGTATGAATCCCAGACCAGCTTTGTGGAGTGTCCACTTTCTCTTCATGTTTGCGTACATTTTCACCTGTACTTTGCTTTCATTTCAAATTCTACAGGCATATGGGTTAGGATGACTGAGGATTCTAAATTGGCAATTTATAATTCAGAGGTGAGTGAAAGAGTTAAAAGTAAGAAAGACATAGTGGTACAGAAGTTGCAGTGTGGTATCAATCACAAATCTAAAAGAATGAGAACGAATGCATAGCCAAATCACTGTCTGCACAGCCTTAGGGATGGGTTTCTCTCCAGGTATTCTGAGTTCCTTCCAGATCTTATACATATAACGGTAACTGGTGACTTCAGTTTGCCAAAGTGTGAGTGTATGAGTGTGTTTGCCATGGAATGGCTACCTATTGAAAGGCCAGCACTTTCACAACAGGCTCCAACCCTTACCATTCCTTACTGGAACAAAATAGATTCATAAAATGAAAGATTGGTTTATGTATGATGTATTTAATTCTATCCAAGTCTAACCTACAGCATGAAGGACCTGCCACAACTGAAACCTGGGTATAAAACAAGTGTACCTAATCTGACGTGCAGTGGGCAGACACTTCTCTCTGTGACTATTTGAAATCATTTTGATCCACTTGTAATGGTAAGCATTTTATTTTAATGCAGTATTCAGCAATTCAAGACAAGCCAAAAAAGATCTTGGCCTCTCAGTATTAACTTGTGACCCCATATTGGAAAATGAATGAAAGAATTTATAGTATGGTAGACTCTACATATGAAATACGAACCCTGCATTTCAACTTTTTACCATGACTCTTATATCATTTATATGTGTCAGCTCTTCATTATATTTAGTGACTATCAAAAGTCTGCACACGTTTCTGAAATTTCAGCCTTTCTCAATGTAAGACCCAAACTTAAGACTAACCATGTAAGCCCTTTTCCCTAAATTAACAAAAATCTTGTATTAAACAGTAACAATGACATAAATAATAATACTAATTTACAAAGCATTTTTTAAAAACAAAGGATATTGTACAGAAAGAGCAAAACAAAAATAAACGCATAAAACAAAACAGTAAAATGGCAAAAAAACAGAATAAATGGATAATTAATAAAAAAGGGTGAAAAAAATAATTTCTGTGTATATGTGAAGTATATAGTGATATAATTTTCAAAACTAAAATGTGGCTTTTTTTGTACATTTGGCTTAATTTACAGTAAAATAAAGAGCAACTTCTATGCAGTAGGGATCTTCTTGTTAAGCTTGTATAACAACTGTTTCATTTATCTTGTCTGCTGTTTCATCAGTCCAAGTTTATGCTCTGCCAATATTGAATTTGACATGTCTGAAGGCTGAATCTTAATTCATCAGGGGATGAGACAGAAAGCAAGTTAAATAAGTAGGGGTCAAAGCGAAAAGGTCAAACAGAAACCAACAGTCAGAGCCCAGAATCTTTGCCAAAAACAAGCAAATTGGATAAAAAGATTTTAACTGACTAAAACGCTCCACTAAAAAACATACAGCATCATGAAGATATGGTGTCACCTATCGTGTGACTAAAAACTGGCCATGGCAATGGCAGACAAGACGGCTACAGACATGCAACATTACAAAAAATGCAGCGCCGACTATCCAAATTATGATATAAAATGGATCTTATAAAATATAAAATAAAAAGTAATAACATCTTCAAAACAAATGAATAAAATGCAAAACATTAAAAAGTGATTTCCGCCCATGGAAAAAACCTTTGGGTAACTCACTTCAGAGAGGGAATGTTCTACCAGAGTTTGATGAATTGGCAGGCCACAGGGGTCATTGAAAAAGAACTGGGAGGTTGACGTAAATCAAAAAAAAAACAACGTAAATCTAGAAAATCTGCCACTAAATCCAAAGCATTTCACATATCTCAAAGTTAATAAACAGAATTCCTGAAGAGCTATGAAACAAATACAGGAATTGATTTGTTTTGGATCCATAATCTTGGACAACCAAGAAGTGCTAGGTGGCAGACACAGCAGTGAGGTCACATGTTGCACATGTAGATGCGGTAGAAAATAGTCCGCAAAATAACGGTACCCACAGAAATCCAAAATGGTGTCAAGACAAAAAATGTAAAAACTGACAATTCATAAAAAAAATTAAATCAGTGATGTTAAAAATGCTAATTAGAGCTTGAGTTACTAGGGAAAGATTAAAAACAAACATGACAGGAAAAAAACGGAAAAAGAACTCCAGTCATAAGAGGGGGCCTAGACATCACTGGTCAGTGTTGTAGTTTATGCCTCCTCAGCATTTTTCCTTTAAAAGATGCCATCAAATGAATGTACCAGTGCTCCACATCGAAGGGATGTGGATCGCATAATGTATGCCGTTACATGTCAAATAATGTATGGCATATTTTTTTTATTATAAATGGTACTATTAGTCTAATTTTTATACCTTTGACTAAGCACATTAAAATAGTGAGTGTGTTTCCACAATACCAGTTAAACATCTGGACACACCTGGAAATGTTCATGTTTTGATTGAAATGGACGCCTTTTTTTAATCAACCGCCCATTATTTAATAGCTCTTACCACTTAAAATAACTGACGTTTAATTTGTTATTCACATATGACTGCAAAGCCCCATTTTCACCAGCCATTCCTTCAAGTGTCCTAAAGTTCAAACTCCCGAAGCTCATCCAACCCGTTATATCCTAACACAGGGTCATGGGGGTCTGCTGGAGCCAAACCCAGCCAACACAGGACACAAACCCCAGGCAGGGCACCAGCCCACCACAGGGCACACACACCAAGCACAAACTAGGGACAATTTAGAATCGCCTATGCACCTAACCTGTATGTCTTTGGGAGGAAACTGGAATACCCGGAGGAAACCGACGCAGACACGGGGAGAACATGCAAACTCCACACAGGGAGGACCCGGGAAGCGAACCCAGGTCTCCTAACTGCGAGGCAGCAGCACTACCCACTATGCCACCGTGCAGCCCTCATCCATAACTAGTCATTTTAAATGCTAATTGGTTATTAGAGAAACCTTTGCAATTGCATTAGCACTGCATAAAAGGAGAAAAACATCTTATCAGAGCCTGTAGTGTGAGAGACAAATGCCTTACAGGACCTCAACTGGCTTCTTCCTTAAATATATACACCAAACACCAGTGTCATCCACAATAGTGAAAAGGTGACTCCGGGATGCTGACAATAATGCCTTTTTCGGTCATCTTCTGTCTAATGCCTGTGCTCCTTTGCCCATTTTAACCTTTTGTTTTTACTTGCTAAGTTCATATTTTGCTTCTTCTTTGAAACTCAGCCTCAAAGGCTAGGATCCCAGAGCGAATTATGGCTGTTATTGTCACTTTAAAAAGTGTGCACTAAATGCTGTTTGCTATTTTACTTTTGATTTTGCCTCATCTCGGCTTCCCCTTCTAATATACTTGATTAGTCATTGTATATGCTATCATAAATGAAATATTTATATAGCAACAAACAAAAACATTTCTCTTTTGCAAGCTAACATAAGATGGCTACTGTAAGAAGGATTTGGGCCAATTTATTGCTCTATGCATGAAATAAAATATGTGGGTTCTTCCAACAATTCTTTTTTATCTCCTGTATAGTAAATTATTGTTTGTGTTGTGTCATGGTCTGGGTTGGCTCCATGGTCCTTGGTAGCTTGAACCCAGGACCATTGATAACGAAACCATTGATGAGCCAAGTAAATGAAGCTGCAGGCAGTCAGCATGAGTAGGTGCAAGTGCTTTCATTCAAAACAATCAGTGTCCTAAAGCGCAGTGTTCTTAATACAATAAAGCAATAAGTGATCATTGTGGAGGTTAAAATCCAATAAACAATCCTTTAGACTCCAAGGCAGAATCCTTTGTTTAAAACTATGTAAATCGAGCCACAATGCTTCTTTCTAAAACTGAGAGGTCCTTTCAAATCCTGCTCGGGACCCTGTCCACCAGTCCCTCAGCGTCTTAATGTTCAAGGTTAGTTTTGTTAACGTTAGGGTGTGGTGTGGTTACTGTTTCAATCAATTTGATTTGTGACGACCCATAAACGTTTATTACCCAAATGTGGTGATGTCACTTCCGCCCTGAAACTGCTGCCGTAGACCTGCGGTGAGTAGTGGGCCACACCAAGCAGTACTCCTTTCTCCTGCCCGCCATCTCTTGTCCTTTGGTGGGAGCACCACTTGGAGTGCTTGGTCGCTCCTCTGACCCTTCCTCGAGCGTTGGCCACATGTTCCTCTTCCAGGGCTCACTTTCCTGACTGTATGACTACTGCTCTCCTACAGCAACTGCTCCACCGTGACTTTGACATCTTCCTCTTTCTTTTTAACGCTGCGTTCCTTTTCGTTTGTCTCTCCATTGTCTCCCCCTGATTTCACTGTGCGGGCTCATTTTTATGCACCAGTCGGGTGCAGATGCTACAATGCCATGCTCTGAGGTATAAATGACCCACATTTGTATCAGCCAAGCACCCCCAGCCTCGGAGTGGCGCATGAATGTTCCAATGTGCACCTACACACACCTGGAGCCTGCACACTCAAGGACTTCCAATAATTTTTTTAAAATGCATTACATGCTGATACAAAGTATGAAACGGCATTCGTTTATTTTGATATTGACTCACTTCCAGTGGTTTGGTTACATTAACTGTACAATTTATATCCTTTCACTAAAGACCTCATCAGGAGTGTAAAGAACACCAGGTATGATGATCTAAGATGTGTCTATTTGACAGAACCACAGCTGCCAACCAAACTATTCACAACATACCGAATGCTGTCTGCCTGTCCAGAGACCTCCCCACAGACCACCACCACTGACCCACATAGCTGTAAACCGCAGAGGCTATATAAAGTCTCACACAAACGTGCACACACTGTGTCTTCCACACTATATAAAACCGAACATTTACTAGCTGTGGTAGTAAAACGCACACAATAAAGCTGCAGCAAGCTGCCAGAATTGGGTCTCTTTTAAAACAATGTCAGTGACAGCTGATGGTAATAAATGCAGTTGATGGATACCATAAATGTGAGGCTCACAAACAAACTACTTTAGGCCGGAGCGCTTGAATTCCCTGTGTAAGCTATTATAGCACCTCTGGGTTGTAATAATTCCAATTGTAATTCGAAGCTGTGAATTTCGATAATGCCTTTCCTGAACTCTATTGAGGTAAACTCAATACAAGCCTACAATATAAAAGATGAAGCTGGGAGCCAAGTGGTTTGCAGCCACAGTCACAGGAGACCTGCACCTTAGTGTTCTTGCACCTCTGCTGGCTGAGATAATCAACGTCACCCATCATTCTAACTGTCCAGTGTACTGTGCATTGGAACAAGCATCCATGATGGCAAGAAAGTACAGTATCATTCAACCAAATCTTTATTGAACTGTTCAAATTTGGCCTATATTTGTTACAGTACGTTATGCTCAGACTACATAATACTGTAATGAGACCACATCTGAAGTATTGTGTGCAGTTCTGGTCACCATGCTATAAAAAAAAAAGAACAGCAGAGGAGAGCAATCAAGCGCATCACAAGGACTTAAGGGCATGTCCTACTGTGACCGGCTCAGGGATTTAAACCTGGTCTAGTCTTGAGCAGAGGCAACTGTGTGGGAACCTAATCATGTCTTTAAAATAATCAAAGGCATGATAAAGCACATCCAGCAGAATTTTTTCAACTAAATGGTGAATCACGTACTCCAGGACAGCAGTGAAAATTAAGGGGAAGCATATTTAGGACTGAAGCTATGAGGCACTTCTTTACGTAAAGAGTTGTGGGACAAACTACTGAGACTTGTAGTTGAAGCAAAAACCTTGATCACTTTTAAAAAAAATGTGATTGAGATACTGGGACAGCTTAGCTATTAGCTAAGCAAAGGAGTTTGAAAAAGTGAATATTCGCACTTGCTTGTCAAATTTCTTATGTTCTAGGTATTTAATAGTTCTTTGAATGGGAAAATAACTTTTCAAATAAACATTCTTTATTTTCTCATATAAGTGTTTCATTCTACCCTAAGTGATTTTGGCTGCAAATTAGAGTTTGCACTAATAAATGAAACACAATGTTCTCAAACCCAATTCTGGGCCACTGGGATCCAGCCCTGGCTGGGGTGAATGTATCACAAGGGGAAAAACAAACACATACAAAAAGAACTGGAGTTCATTTTAGAGTCACCGTTTCACCTAGGGTTGTGCAGTATACTGGTAATGAAAAACCCAATCTGTATTTTCCATAGCAGAATTAAATGTTCATCCACCTTCCCGTCAAAACTCTTCAACACGTTGTAGACTATATGGGGGAAAGCTTCAACATGTTGAAGGCTTCATGGAGGGACATGATGTAGACTCCACAGCCCAATGCCCCACGTTTGTTTTGATGCAGTGGAGACTTCACTGGAGAATTAAACCTTTCGATCTTTATGGTTCAACACACTGCAGACTTCACAAGGAACCCCACCTACACTTCTTGCTTCAACTCACCGGATGCTCCAGGAAGGAACTGCTCCTTGCATTGAGCACAACTTGGGGTAGGGGTTGGGAGTTTTTTGCTTCAGTACAGGTATCGTTGTCCAAAAGTTGACATTGATCATGATGTCAAAATTTTAGTACCAATCCAGCACTTATACCATCGTACATATATGTTAAGGAAGTGGGAAAGAAAATGGTAGATGTCTTAGTAAAAGGCTACACAGTTTAAAAATATAGTAACATTTCTGAAAAAGTACAAAACTTCCATTTTCAACTATTAAACGGGAAACATTATCTTTAGGTGGACTGATTAATTTGCAAATTATGAATAATTACAGCCTCAGGCTGGTATTTAACCCAACCTCAAAAGTACTGCAAGTGTGCTTCTGAAAAAAATTGGGTTGTCAGATAGGGACTTGTTACTGGCAACTGGACAAGCCGCTAAACTCATTAATTAAAGTAAGGACCTTGAAGTACTAATTGTTGAACTCCAACACTGCAATAGAAGTGGACCACAAATAATAGCAAGTTAACATACCACACTGAGCCGACATGCAGCCGGCCATTCACCCATCAGTCAGTTCATTGAGGGACAGCAACAGAGGTTTACATACAGTATACAGTAGGTCATGGAACACTGAGGGTAAGGAAGGAACTGAGACTGAGCAGCACAGGGATAACCCTAAGAGAATGGTCAAGGAACTCCAGATGACTTACAGTATGTCCTTCTCTCTTTTCAGGGGACCCCATGTGGATCACACCCAGTGTAACAGTCCCAGCATCTGCAGGAGCAGGGGACTGGGACAGAGCCAACCTGATGTTGCACCTATGGCAGTATCAAAGCTGTCTCATCCACAGATGAGCTCTCTGAGATGGGACAGTATCATATACCAGTTTAGGGGCAGTACTGATTATTGTGATGCCACGAACATCTGATCAGAGACACCAGTAAAAAAAAACACTTGAAATTCACAGGAGTTTCCCTGGCAAAAGAAGATCACTACAAGTGTCACACCATGGTGTCAGTTTGAAATGGACCACTGCAAATGGACTGCTGAGTATAACACTGCAGTTTTCAGAAGCGATCAACACCTTTTAGCCCATCAGCAATAAACAGACCAGCTGATTAGTGCTGCCCGCTTAAAGTAGCTCAGAATAAAAGATGCAAAAAAGAAGGAGCCTGTCACTTTGGAGAGCACCTCCAAGGAGGAACATTAGTCTAGACATTGTGAAACACTGTCAACATTTTCAGTATATTGGGTGGCGGAGAACTTTCTTCTCTTTTTAATGCCTGCTCTTTTCTCATTGTGCTGTTCCTCTTTCATTTTTTTTTAAATTAATAAAAAAATGTTTACCAAAAATATTTTCAACACATTTATTTGGAACAAAATCTCTTGACTTTTGACAAATATACAGGTATTCGCTGTACACACTCACACATACGCACACACACACACACACACATATATATATATATATATATATATATATATACAGTACAGGCCAAAAGTTTGGACACACCTCCTCATTCAATGTGTTTTCTTTATTTTCATGACTGAAGGCATCAAAACTATGAATGAACACATGTGGAGTTATGTACTTAACAAAACAAGGTGAAATCACTGAAAACATGTTTTATATTCTAGTTTCTTCAAAATAGCCACCCTTTGCTCTGATTACTGCTTTGCACACTCTTGGCATTCTCTCGATGAGCTTCAACAGGTAGTCACCTGAAATGGTTTTCCAACAGTCTTGAAGGAGTTCCCACAGGTGTTTAGCACTTGTTGGCCCCTTTGCCTTCACTCTGCGGTCCAGCTCACCCCAAACCATCTCGATTGTTTTCAGTTATTTCACCTTTTTTTGTTAAGTACATAACTCCACATGTGTTCATTCATAGTTTTGATGCCTTCAGTGAGAATCTACCAATGTAAACGGTCATGAAAATAAAGAAAACACATTGAATGAGGAAGTGTGTCCAAACTTTTGGCCTGTACTGTATATATTGTCACACATGTACTCCTGAGGATCATCTTCCCGACTTTGTCGAGGAAAAAAGTACCACCACGCAGTGAGAGGGGGCGTTCTCACTAAACCTGTCTTTTTTTTCCCTTTCATGGTTTTGACAGGCAGCCCCAGGAAGTTGCCTAACGCCCGCCTTCAGCCCCATGATGGTATCGCCCCTTCTGGCCTAAACACTATAAAAACACTATAAAAAACTTCAAACAAATGGCAAAAGAGACAGAGCTCCCACATTGTATAGTTTCTTGAAGCCTGGCCAATTTGGTTCTTGCTTTGATAATACTTATGAAGCACAGAAGCATGAAATGTACTTTTTGTTTATTACTTTTCTTTGGCAAACGTAATTACAGTAAATGGGGCTGCCCTGCTGGTGTCCTAACTATTTTTGCTGATATATATATAATCTTCATTTGGATCTTGATCTTTGTTTGTCCGCGAATAAATTAGAAGAAGAACCACTAGATGGCAGTAGAGAGACAGCTAAAACACAGGCATTGCATTAAGAATCTCCTCCAGGCTTATACTACTGAAGACTATAGTACTCCAGTCACACCTCAAAACACAGACATTCAAACTAAACAAATTGTTGTGCTTTAAATTAACTAAAGAGATCTTCATTTAGATCTTGATCTTTGTCCGCGAATTCCACGCATGCGTAGACCACCTTCCAGTTTAGTACGTTGTTGTTACTCACGGATGTCAACAATGTGCCGGAATAACGAAAGGGGTGGTGGACAGTGTTACGCTGGTTAGCTCCTGAGGCCTGGTTAGAGAATGAGATTGCCGAAGATAAAAGGTACGTGCCTATGTAACATATGAATGAAAGAAAGACAGTGGGTAAAATGAATGACAACGTAACAGCATGTTCTGGAAATTATTATTGTTACGTTGTAGCCGGCGAGTGCTGCGCGTCTCACAGTTGTACCGTGCCCTGCTCACATGTCAGTGAAGTGATCCCTATTTATGCTTTAAAGAGCCTGGATACCTATGTGTCCCCCTTTTATAACCATTGCTCCGTGTATATTCCCTTACTCTTTGGATTGCCACAAAGCAACCTGCGAGATTGGAGAACAATCTCAGACATCGTAAGAGGAAACGATAGCGTCGTGAAAACGAGATGGACTGTGAACGGACAGAAGCAGAAATGCTCCTACACCACCACATAATTACTATTCAGACAGTGATTCCGAGTAGGCCGTTCCTACCGAATCAATGTCCAAGGGTTTTCTTTTGTAATTTTGTTGAAGGGTCCTGTTCACGACTGGCAGCCGCGTTTAAACAACTTTAACACGCGCAACGTAGTTGGGCGCACATGGCTAGTATATATATATATATATAAATGTATATGTGTGTGTGTGTGTGTGTGTGTGTGTGTATATATATATATTGTCACGTATGTGCATCTCGGGATCTCCTTGAAGACTCAATTGAGGTAAATGGTAACCCACCAGGGCGAGAGGAGGTGCTTTTGCTAAACTTGTTCCCTATTACCCTACAGCTCCAAGAAAACTCCCAGTGAAGGAAATTAGCTCCACCCCTTCCAGTCCTCCCATTATAAAAAGAACAGGGTGCCTCCACTAAGTCATCTTCTCTTAATGAGACCAGTTCTGGAGAGTGAAAGCTCTGGGAAAACTTCCCGTTGTTTTGTTTGCTGTTACCAAGCACTATAGTAGTTTTTGTTTTGTTCTCACTTGCCTTATGTTGAGCATTACAAGACGGCACCTGTTTAAGTATGAGAAATTTGAAAGAATTAAAAGGGACTACCCGGCTGGAGTCCCAAACCTTTTTGATTTGTTCCGGCTTTGCTTGAACCTGTGTTCAGCCACCTCACAATATACAGTATATTTATATAATATTATTATGACCAATGTACCAACTGTGAAAGGCAGTAAGTACAGTTAGCACATATGTATTTAAAAACAATGCTAAGATGTGTCTATCACAATGCTGGGGCTAGAACGTTGATCTTGGCATAGATAAAAATCCTATGGCCTGATTTGCTCCGGTAATTCAAAAAAATTGAGGTAGTGTCAACTTTGAACATTGACCTCAGGTCATGGGTTTCTAACAGCAATGTGATAGGAAGACAAAGTGACCTGGTGGGAAGAAAAAGAAGACAACTGATACATCTCCTGAGTGTGAAGCAAATTGCAGACATTGATGACATGCCAAAGAACACTATAATATGAAGAACAAGAAAAAATAAAGGCAGTGCCAACTGCTGAATGTCAAGTGCATGATTAAGAATGCAAGAACAACAAAGACAGAGAAATGCGACTGGGGGTCCATGTGTAAATACTGGGGCTAGAACCTTAATCTCAGTCTTGATCAAAAACGCATGACCTGGAAATATTCTGAAAATTACAGAACAAACATCAGGTAGCAGCAAACTCAGCAAACTGACCTGTACTTAAAGGTTTATTGTAACAAAGTGATAGGTAAAAAACTGACAATGGGGAAAGAAAAAAGAAAAGCAGCAACATCTGATGAATGTCATGCAAATTGCAGTGGTTGATTATGCAAAAAAAAACACCAGACTAGGAAGAAGAAGAACAGCAGCGCCAACTGATGTGCATCAAATGTATGATGCTGAACATAAGAATGACAAGGATAAAGAAATGCCTGCGACTGAATGTTCATTTGTTTCTCTGGAATAGACAGACAGACAGATAGATGTGCCTGAGCGCACAAACAACACCAGTTACTTGTTTATTTTAAGAAGTATGTCACCCTTTATCTAATTTGTTTTTGTTGAAGAGATAAGCTTTTCTCTACCTCCCTAAACACTTTAATTAGTCCTCTTTAATATGATATATTTGAATATGATAGTAAATCAATTAGGACTTAAAAGGGCCAGCCCCAACCCGAACAAATTTCAAAGCAGTGAAGTTCTCAACAATTAGAGATCTACTGCGAAATGACCGGAAAAACTGAAAAATACTCAACTGACCAAGTGATGGCTGCCCTGTTGTGCATGTGGACTGCAGGGGCTTTTTAAAAATCCCAGGGGGTATTTATTGTGACGTGATTCTTTTTATATTAACGGCATGTATTTTTCACACCATTTCTAAGTTAGCTGTCAGTGTTTCGCATTGTAAAACAATCCTGCAGTTACACCATTGTGTTCTACCAGAAAATTAAAGAGCCTGCCACTTCTCAACAAGCAATATCTTCTGTTTGCCCCATTTTATGGAAATTAGCATAACTGCTACTCTTATTACTTTAACAGCATTTCTCCCCATCGTGCCTCCTTCAAAAAAGTACAGAGAATACAAGTCATACATGTCTAAATCCATTCTGAAAATGAGACAGGAGCTGATCATTCTAGACATCATCCTCTTTAGTAATGGAGCAGGTCTTTCACAGAGTTCTGCCCTTCTAACAGTGTATACCAATTTCCTCTTACTTTTATTTTTTATCATTTTTGGCTGATTTTCACTTACTGTAGCCCTCTTCTCAAGCAACAAGTGTTAAAGAAGTGACCTGTGGATATTAACAACCTTCAAAGCTAGCATCTGAACAATCATAGACATCGATGAAGTCACTACAGTGTGTTTGTTAGGTAGCTTTAACAATTTAGGATCATCTATATATAAAGTGCAAAGAGTCGTTTCTATTAGTCATGCAGTTACTCGCAAATGACAGGAGCTAGAACGTTTGATCTTGAAACAATTGAACAATTGAAAGCTTATGATGTGATACGTGCTGGTGAAGCAAAAAATATTGATAGTGGCATCCACTGCAGATCTATTGGGGTTCACATCTATTTTATAGCAAACCAATCAAGAAGATGGCACAAAAGACAGAAAACGAAGAAAAGTGAAATCGGTTAAGCAAGAAGCAAATTGTTGAAGACACTTACATGATAGGAAGAAGAAGAATGACAGCCCCAGTACCCACGCACACAACCTGCTGGTAATTGCAAAATTTGGCTAGCTGTGACTCCCGCCAGTATATCAGGGTTTGCGTCGTTTCCTACATTTGTTCCCAGGAACCACCTGCTTTTTTGACCTAACACCTTATTTTGCCCCATAAGCAGCCGGCATCATGAATCAAATAAACAAATACTGAAAATGAATCAATGTACAGTAATGATGCAGCAACAATTTAACTCTTTTCAAATCCAATGAACCTAAAACTATACTAACATGCCTTTGCAGATTTCTAAATTTGGGCTCATACTTCAACCCTATATTTGAATTAGCTGATTTAGACAGTAAATAATTCATTATTGAATAAATATTCATTATATAATATTTAACATTTTTAAAGCAAATAATTGGCCATGTTTGTATTTTTTTTGTAACTGCAAATATAACACTCTATAGTCAGTTACTTCATTATCACTACACTGAGCAAGAAATCCCTCAGGAATGGTCCAGTGGGCACCTATTGGAGGTTCATTGACACAGATTTAATGAGTAATCAAAATGATCATGTGCATTAACATTAAACCCATAATGTGTTTGCCTTGAAATGATATTGAATACACAAGAGCAAATGAAACAGACCTAAAAATCCATAACTTTCAGTTTTCCATAAAAGCTCAGTATTTATCAAAACGTGGTTAAGGTTAGGACTGAGTTAAAGTAAGTCTGCTAACCTCCAAGGATGATAATCAAAGTTTAAAGTGTTACAATATATAAACACTAATATATATAATATATATATATATATGTATATATATATATATATATATATATATATATACTAATAAAAGGCAAAGCCCTCACTGACTGACTGACTGACTCATCTAAATCTCCAACTTCCCATATAGGTAGAAGGTTGAAATTTGGCAGGCTCATTCCTTACAGCTTACTTACAAAAGCTAGGCAGGCTTCATTTCGAAATTCTACACGTAACAGTCATAACTGGAACCTACTTATGTACATCTATACCGGCCATAGCCTGCAGCTCGGTTGCCGTGTGAGGCGGAGTTGCGTCCCTCATCTTCATGTAATTGAGTGCCTGCCTATATAAGGCCGTCCGTCAGCGTCAATCCAATAGAAACACTCTACCACTAAATATTCACAGGTGAAGGACTGTGCTTATGCAAATGAAGATGAGATGGTCAGGGTGGTGTTTGGCACAAACTCAGCGAAACTGCGAGAGAAACTTTTAAGTGCCGGGTCTTAGCTAACATTAAATAAAACCGTGGACATCGCACGAGATAGCACAAGCACAGCTAAGAACCTTCGATGCATGTACTCCGAGCAGCTCACGTGAACTGACTGTGAATGCAGTATGCAGACAAAAAGCAACAGCTCCAAAGACCGCTGAACAAAAAACGCATGACACAATTGAGAAGGCAGCAAAAGAATATGAAGTGAGTGACGCATACAAGCATATTCATAAGTGCAGCTACTGCGGAAACAAAGCACACGGTGGAAAAAGTCAATGTCCAGCTAAAGGAAGACAGTGTAAAAAAAACCTGTGCATGCAGTGTGTGATGTCTCAAATAAAGAGGAAGATGAACTGTTTATTGATGCAGTAAGAAAGGAATCGATGAGTGAAACCTGATATCTTTACAACAGGTGACAAATACGGAATGTAACTTCAACACAACACATCCTCCAAATACGAACCTGATTGAAAGAAATAATGATAATCAAATCCTTGATGACAGCAACACTCATAACAGTCACAAAACAATTACATTGACAATCATGTTACATTATTTTTAAAATGTTCCCTTTTCTTTTTCATAACTTCTTTAACACACTATTTCTCCACTGTGAAGCGCGGGTATTTTGCTATATATATATATATATATATCCCGATCTACATACTCTCAAATAAACAAACCACACGCCGTGGCGCAACACAAGAGGCTTCGCCTCTAGCGCTGACGTCCGAGTTCAATTCCCGAGAGGGGGTACAGTGAGTGTGTATGCCTGATGAGCCCAGAATTAGGGTGAAACGTGTGTCGCGTACTCTTTGCATTATTTGAGAGTAAAACTATTTCAATATATATATATACACACACACACACACAAGTATATGTATGTGTGTAGATGTGTATATGTTTATATATGTGTGTGTGTATGTATGTATGTGTGTATATATATATATATGTATGTGTGTATATATATATGTATGTTTGTATATATATACTGTTCATATATACTAAAGACTTTTACTTTAAAGGATAATGTTCTGTATAAAATATAGTAACAGAGCCATTTAGAATTATTTGCATTCATTTTACATATTGAAATTTAGGCAGATGGAGTCATTCACTGGCTAGGATTTAAAACTGACAACCTTGTAAGTAAGTAAGTAAGTAAATAAAGTGTAAGTAAGTAAAGTTTATTTATAAAGTGCATTTCACAGACAAGAAGTCACAAAGTGCTGTGCAATAAAGGAAAATTAAAAAGGATTAAGCTAGGCTAAACATATACACATTAAGATACATAATTGAGCAAAATCTCTCAAATACATTAAGAAAATTAAAAAAGCCTGGCTAAACAAAGAAAGTTTTTAACTTTTTAACACTAGAATTACCAGAGCCAATGAAAAAACTTGTAAATCCTGCCCATATTAAATCCCTTCGCACCTCCCCATCAGCGTCTTTGGTTGTCTAAATGTGTCGATAAGCCCAAGCAGCAAGCAGCCTGCTATACCATCCCCCCACTGCCTCAGAACGGGCAAGAAGTTCTCCCAGTTCCTACCTTGATTGATTATCTGAGAGTGAGCTAGCCAGAATTGTAAGGGGAAATAATTTGATGTGAGTTTTGTGTCTACAACAATCTGTTGAAACACATTGTTAAAACAGAAACTTTTTCATGTTTTAGTAATAAATAACAAAATGTAGACATCAACTGTATAATGTTGGAAGGCTGATGGCCATATATCAAATAAACACTTTCACAAAAGGTTCAAGTACAATACGCCACCTTCCGTGGTGTAGCAGTAAGATCCACTGACTTATAATCTGGAGGTCGTGAGTTCAAAACCGGCTCCCCAGCAAATTTGCCGTTTTGAGTAGTGAGCTGCTCTTATTGTTAATGTTATACAATAAAAACATACATTTGATTTGTGTCCGTAACCGCCGGTGTAAATTTATAGCACTTGTAAAAGTTAGCACTCTTTTTTTCACTTTTATTCTCTCACTCACGATCACAATACAACATCCACCCCCCAGATCTGATAGGGTTACTTTTTATCTGAAACTAGGAATAACTGTAGATGTGAGTGGTGTTTTGAGACAATCGAACAGGAAATTCTTTGATCTGGAGGGATAAAAACTGATACACAAACGTTGGTGAATCTGCCTTCTTCGTATCTCACCGTCACTTGAATTTGTTTTTATTCAGTTTTAAGCTGGGCCGGATTTACGAGTTTTTTCGTAGACTCTGGTAATTCTAGTATTAACAGAGCCAGCCATATGAAGGTGAATTGGGAGATTGCCTCAAATCTTCGGTGCAAAGAATTTAAAGGCTCCATTCCCCCCTTGTTTTTAATCTCACTGAACAACTAACAGATTTTGAGCTTGAGATCTAAGTGTGTGTGAGGCAGTAAGTTTGTGGATGAGACTGTATTTCAAGTTGTATGAAAATGTTACATGTGAGGTGGAAAATTGTGGACTTTTTGTTTAGAAGATATTTGTGCTGCTGTCAGACAAGTTTCATTTTAAAACACTATTTATTATTTAGTAAATTTACATGACTATTCAAATGTAATAAGAATAAAACTAGTTTTTTCTCAAGTTTAAGGAAAGTCAGAAGGGCATCATATTAAACATTTTAAGTTTTTTAGTTCTATACTGTATCATATACAGTACCGCTCAAAATGTAGTAAACACGAGTATCATGATATATAATTTTGCTTATATTGTCCACCCCTAGCTAATGATATAGTGATTAGGTTAAACTTCCTTCCAAAGAAATAACCAAATGTCTGTAGAGTTAGATTGCTTTGTTAGATACCTGACACTAAGAGCAGTACTGGTTGCAGGGCCATCTTTTACACTTCTCAGACGCATCCTCACTCTTAATGCACTTAAGTATTTTAGTCAGTTATGAAAATCTAAATCGATGTGGGACTAAAAAAAAAAGATAGCGATCACTTAATAGAGTAACAATTGTTTGTTTTAATTCATCTGATGTTTGTATTTTAAATTGATCACATGCTACAAGAGGTGTTAAAAAATGTAGGTAATGACAAAGAAGGATCTGACTTAACAACTGTTGTGTAAGCATACACTGAACAGCAGGAAACAGAAAATCGAAATTATGTGAGCTCTTTCCATCAATAGGCATAGAACTGATGAAGATCTATGTGAGGTTTAGTTGGTAATGTTGCATCACAACGCATTATGAGATATGCTGGTAAAAGCTGAGCAAGCCCAGCAAACATCGATTGCAATGGATGTGAGCTTTGGGAAGTGTCTCATGGGTGGTGGGACAAAGGACAGATGGAGGGCAAGAAGACACAGAGAGTGTTACGCAGCCACTAAGCACATGTCTGTTTTGTTGTTTAGAATGGAAAAGATGCCACCGGAAGACACACAGAGGTCAATTTTGTCCAAATACTTCACACCGCACCCCTTCCATTTAAAACAATATAATCTATAAACAAGTGCCCCACCATAAGTCGGCATTTAGTTTTGATCCAGACTCTAGAGAGGACAAAACATCAACTTACTTCCTTTGTAATTCATACATCGGGTTTACTTGAATGATTTTTCTTTTGTTTTATCCTCATGATATTCTGGACATTAAATTAGGTTTTCCCTGGGACCCCAGGACATTATCTGCTTCCCTTGGTTTATTTTAAAATATGCAAATCCATTCCCAAGACCTGTAAATGATAAAACTGTGCACATTTTGTATGGTAAAGAAATTCTTGCATCATTCTGTATGTACTTAAAATTTCCAATAATACCGTTCATCTTCACGTGCCACCCTGTTAGTGATTGCTCACCGTGTTTGCGTCAGTACTGGTTTTGCACACTACATGTGGCTTACAGAAAAAGTTTCTCGTTTCAGATCCCACTCAAGGTGAATACGCAAATCTTCAAAATTAAGTATTGCACAGTCATTGAATTTCGAATGCTAGAGAACATCATGCCATCAGAGATTCATTCTCTTCTAGTCAATGCGTAATGGGACCAGTCCCCTTCATATGACAGTCAAGAGATAGGCTGTAGAATTCTGTAGTCTCTTGAAGATGACCCAAGTTCTTGCTAGTCTTTGACATCAATGACAGAAGAAAGGACTGTCATTGTGCAGCAAATCGTAATGGTGAACTGAAGAGAGATGGTGTGTGAGACAGAAGGTGTTATATTATTTACATAAAACACATCTAAGAATCAAGTTGTGCATGTTTTTGTTTACTAAAGTTTACCAGCTTTGCAGCCAGCTTGAGAGCAAGGGGCTTAGAGTGGCAAGAATGATTAGCACCGTATTAACAGTATTGCTTTCTTTAAGTTAACTCATGTATGTTTCAGCATTTATTTATTTCTTAACTTATTTATTTTCAATTTGTGCATCATGGTGTGCTCTTTTAGTGTCTGGGTGGATATTTATCTGCATTCCTCCTACACTGCACCCAAGCGTGCATGTTAATCAGTGACTCAAAATTGTCCGTGTGTGAGTGAGTGTGACAGAGTGTTCTGCAATGGACCAGTGCCCCATTTTCCTGCCTTTCCCCTGGGATGGATGTTCCTCATCTTTGTCACTGAAAATGCGATGGGTGGATCATTGCTACAAGTTCCAGAATCTTTCCTATAATTTCGGCTCATATTTAATTTTTTTTCTTAAAAAGCAGTCTTTATCTACTTCAGTTTCCCTTTAAATAACACACAAATTATATTGCTGACTTCCCTCTTATATAAATTCTACCACAACTTAGTGGAAGCTGTCTTGAAGTTTTTGAATAGCTCTAACATTAATAAAATTCAGTGTGATACCAATTGTCTGCTGTACTCAGAATGATAAAGGAGCTGTCTATTCAAACTATTGATCAATCAGTCTTTAATGTACTTTAGTAGTCACCATTGCAAAGCACTTTATATAATGTCAGAGATTAGAGTAGAAAGACCTAAAGATGTGCTTCACTGCAGCACAGAAAGACATAAAGGAATTGACTTCCCGTTATACAAAAAAAGGAAAATCAGCTCTTTGAACATTTTAAGAAAATATCTAACTGTCTATTATGCTGTTTCTTTTTAATCTATTTATCATATAGTACCCTTTCTGTCTATTATGTAGTACCTTTTCTATCTAACATATAGTACATTTTTATCTATCTCTCTATCTTATAGTACATTTTTATCTATCTACCATACAGGTCTTATTGGTGGATTGCTGCAGAGATGGTTGTCCTTCTGGAAGGTTCTCCTCTCTCCACAGAGGACCTCTGGAGCTCTGACAGAGTGACCATCAGGTTCTTGGTCACCTCCCTGACTAAGGCCCTTCTCCCCCGATCGCTCAGTTTAGATGGCAGGCCAGCTGTAGGAAGAGTCCTGGTGGTTTCGAACTTCTTCCACTTACAGATGATGGAGGCCACTGTGCTCATTGGGACCTTCAAAGCAGCAGAAGTTTTTCTGTAACCTTACCCAGATTTGTGCCTCGAGGCAATCCTGTCTCGGACGTCTACAAACAATTCCCTTGACTTCATGCTTGGTTTGTGCTCTGACATGAACTGTCAACTGTGGGACCTTATATAGACAGGTGCGTGCCTTTCCAAATCATGTCCAATCAACTGAATTTACCACAGGTGGACTCCAATTAAGCTGCAGAGACATCTCAAGAATGATCAGGGGAAGCAGGATGCACCTGAGCTCAATTTTGAGCTTCATGGCAAAGACTGTGAATACTTATGTACATGTGCTTTCTCAATTTTTTTTATTTTTAATAAATTTGCAAAAACCTCAAGTAAACCTTTTTTCATGTTGTCATTATAGGGTGTTGTGTGTAGAATTCTGAGGGAAAAAATGAATTTAATCCATTTTGGAATAAGGCTGTAACATAACAAAATGTGGAAAAAGTGATGCGCTGTGAATACTTTCTGGATGCACTGTATCTATCTATCTATCTTATAGTACATTTTTATCTATCTATACAATACAATACAATTTATTTTTGTATAGCCCAAAATCACACAAAAAGTGTTGCAATGGACTTAAATAGGCCCTGCCTCTTGACAGCCTCCCAGCTTTGACTCTCTAAGAAGACAAGGAAAAACTCCCAAAAAAACCCTTGTAGGGAAAAAATGGAAGAAACCTTGGGAAAGGTAGTTCAAGAAAAGACCCCTGTCCAGGTAGGATGGGTCATGCAATGGGTGTCAAAAAGAATGGGGTCAATATAATACAATACACAGAACTGAACAAATCCTCAATACAGTATAAAAATGAAAATTTTACAAGTACGGAATTTAACAGTAGATGATATCACATAATATGATTTGGATTCTGCGGTGGGCTTGCGCCCTGTCCGGGGTTTGTTTTCTGCCTTGCGCCCTGTGTTGGCTGGGATTGGCTCCAGCAGACCCCCGTGTCACTGTAGTTAGATATTGTGGGTTGGATAATGGATTGATGGATGGATGATTTGGATTTGTTTAGAGTCCTGGAGACCTCAGCCATCAAGCTGCCCCCCCCATTTGGCCATTCCACAGCTGAGACAGCCAATCCAATGAAAGACCCCTCTACCCCACGATTCCTGCGATCCTCCATCAGGGATGAATTTACCTTAGGCAGGCAAAACAACTTGGCAGGTGGGCCATGGCACCAAGTGCCACATTTGAGGACCGAGAAGAGAAACAGAATAGGTGAGGGTTAGTAACAAATATAACTATCATGTTACTTATGTTTTAGTGCTAATGACTAACAACAGAGATGCAGTCTGTACAGTTAATCAGCAGCTCTAGTCAGGGTATGCTAAACTGAAGTAGTGAGTCTTCAGATGGGATTTAAAAGCTGAGACTGAAGGGAAATCTCTTATAGTAGCAAGCAGACCAGTCCACAGTTTAGGGGCCCCGTAACTAAAGGCTCAACCTCCCACAGTTATTTTATTAATTCTTGGAATCATAAGCAGACCGGCATCTTGAGATATTAATGTGCGCTCTGGTTTGTAAGTCATGATAAGTACAGACAAGTATGCCGGACCTTGGCCATTCAATGCTTTATATGTTAAAAGGAGGATTTTGAGATCTGCCCTAAACTTAACCGGAAGCCAGTGTAAGGATTTAAGAACTGGAGTTATGTGTTTGTATTTTCTTGTTCTTGTAATAATTCTATCTATCTATCTATCTATCTATCTATCTATCTATCTATCTATCTATCTATCTATCTATCTATCTATCTATCTATCTATCGCAAAAAAGACATCAATCATAAATGGAAGATGGGAAACACCTCTGAAAAGAATTTAGAGGTTGATGGTCATAAAACATTCTAATTGTCTAGGAAATTAACCAATTAAAAACAGAAATAAAGTATTATGGTATATTGTTAAAACTGCTGAATATAAATTAAGGGACATTATGCACAGACTATAAAATGCACTAGTGAGTCCTCATCTGGAGTACTGGGTACAGTTCTGGTCAACATGCTACTAGAAAGGCAAAGATATGCTAGAAAAGTTACAAAGAAGAGACATTAGACTGATTCAAGGACTGAAAGGTATGAGCTATCATGGAGGATTAGCCTTAGCCTATTCAGTTTATGAATAAAAAGATTTAGATTTAGATTTATGAAAGAAACTGTACAGTGGATCCTAGCTCTTACTTTAAAAAGAGTTTGTTAACATGAACACAAATGAAGACTTGTTAAGGATAGATTGTACACAAATGTTAGGAAGTTTTTCTTTACTCTGAGAACCATACACATAAGGAATAAACTATACTGGAGAGCAACAAAATGCATCCCAGGATAAAAAGGTACATCCTACTTTGACCTCCTCAGAGGCTTACATCTATTTAGGGGGGGACTGGGCGGTCTCATGGTCTGGAATCCCTGCAGATTTTATTTTTTTTCTCCAGCCGTCTGGAGTTTTTTTTTTGTTTTTTCTGTCTACCCTGGCCATTGGACCTTACTTATTCTATGTTAATTAATGTTGACTTATTTTATTTTTACTGTGTCTTTCATTTTTCTATTCTTCTTTTTGTAAAGCACTTTGAGCTACAGTTTTTGTATGAAAATGTGCTATATAAATAAATGTTGTTGTTGTTATTTAGTCTCGAGAAAAGGAATCCAAAAGATGGATCCAGCAGAATTCTTTCAACTAAATAACAAATCATGAAATCGAGGACACCAGTTGAAATTGAAAAGAAATGTATTTCAGACTGAAGCCAGGAAACACTTCTTCAAGTAAAGAGTTGCAGCAATCTGAAACAAACTACAGAGTCATGTAATGAAAGCAGAGACCTTCACAGTTTTTAAAAAGGATGTGGGTGAAATATTAGAACATTTTAGCTATTATCCAAACAAACAAACTTAATGGCCTGAATGGCCTCCTCACATTTGTCAGATTTCTTCTGTTCTTAATAAAGGATGGGGTTACAGATGTACATATGTAATGGGACTAATACTTGATATATGTCACATTAAACATGCTGTATTCAAGTGTGCAAACAAAATGAAGGTACCATTACAAAAGGAATAGGACTAATAGAGGATGGAGTTCCAGTTATGCACTCCACTTTATGCCTGCCTCTGTATCAGCTGGAATTTACAGTAGGACGATGCACCATTCATTTTCACCGCCACCCAAACTTCAATTAAGTAGCAGAGTTCATAAATGATTTTCAATGTGGAGATTCCACGTATCCATTAACAGCTGGTCCTGTTTGTAATTGGCACCATCTGATTGCCTAAAGCGGCACTGGAGCACATTACATTCTGACCCAGTGCCAAGAGATCGAATGTCAAAGGAAGATGCATTCTGGACATGATGCTGCACTAGACAGGGGTTGAGCAGATGGGCTCTCAGCTGAACGCGGTCAGATGGATTAGCAAATTAATTTAGGTTCACAGTATATATGAACTTGCCGAAATGAGAAGGCGGCTGCTAACTGAATTTCTTGATGGTTTGACCTAATGGCTTTTTTTCTGCCAAATAGATCGCTTTGACATGTAATCTTTCCATTACCTGCAGGCTGTTGTCTCAATTTCAGAACAGTGTTCCCATTACCCTGACAAAAATAAAAGATTTAATCTTGGTGAGAGTGGCTACTTTCAACCAAAATTGAGATTTGGGCCATGAGGACAACATACAGTACAATATCTATACCTGTAATGAAATCGCAAAATGAAACCTGTAATCTGTCTGTCACTTACTGCATGAATCTGCCAGACTTTGTATGAGAAATAAAGATCTCAAGATTGAAAACATTTGAATGGTCAAAGCAAATGTGAAGAAGTATTTCCAGCCTAACAATTTAATTCCGTATACTGTATGATTACCGTGCACAGCTTCTGTTGCAAGCCACCAAATAAAGCCCTGCTCAAAAACTACATCTCCAATAAAGTGAAAGTTGTGAGTACAAACAACAAGATTTAAGGAATTCAACAATAAATCCCGATTTAATAAGACACCACAGCACTACCAGCATTGCAGACTATCTCAGCTCTCAGACCACATTTTGATAACTTGTCTTTGTGTCCATGTCATCCATCAAGCCCTGTTTTAGGTAACCTGGTTGAGTCCACCATGGAAATTCTCCATATTATTCAGAAAGGAAGCTGCTTCATATGCTGCAATGAATCTTTGTTTTGATGTTCTTCTAACCAGTTAAGATTCATTTCTGATCTTATTATCTTCATCATTATGGTATTTTTTGACTTGGCTTCTGCTTCATTATGTGTTTCTCCCTACAAGTCAGCAGCCACATTGTTTACTATGGCTACACTAGTTGCTAGTCATATGTCACATTATGTCATCTCATCCCACCGATTTAAGATGGCTGTGCACAATCTCAGGCCTCCAAGCTTTGCATTTGCAACTGAATATTCTACGAAGGAGCACAGGGTTCAGTGCATTGCTTAGAAGAGTGAATGGGTGGGGCGAGGGGTGGGGCTTGGGGGGGTCCCCTTAGAGATTTGAGCATGATGATATACAAACATGATTTCAAAGTTTGGAGATGGGCTTGAAGAGAGTGAGGTAATAGTACACAAGCACTAAGTCTTGGTAGCAAATTTAGCATAATGCTGGTGTAGTACGGTTTTGAAATTTAGTTGGTTCGGTACTTTCTCGTATACGAGGTATAGGGAAAGTATTCTAATTGCCCAAAAATTCGACCTTGAGATTTTGATGAATCTTGACATTTTAGACTTCCATGAGTCCAATTTACTTTCTTGTAGGGAAAGTATTGTAATCATCCAAAAATTTGATTTCGAGATTTTGATGAATTTTGACGTTTTAGCCTTTCCTGAGTCCGAAAGTACCATTTTTGAAATCATGTCTGTGTCTTTGTGTGTGTATATAAACACAATCACTTGAGTACGCTTTCACTTAGGTCAACCAAATTTTGCACTACATGTGTTAGGTACAAAAAGTAGATTTCTATCATCTTTTGGGTTATTTCCGTTAACCAGAAATGGCATTTTACCTTTTTGTTCATGCAGCTTCAAAGTCTGATTTATTCAACTTTACTTTTATAATAATTAATTTGATTTGATTTGCTGTTGATGGTTCTTTAATGTACATAATATAAAAATATAATCATTGTCTTGCGGTTTAGTCCTCAAATATAAATTGTGATGGGTGGCCAGAACCCCTATCCGACCGGGACGCCCAGAGTGTGGAAGGTCCAGGGGAGAGAGTATTTTCACGACAATTTCTCCCCGGGGCTGACAGAGGGCAGCCCCCTTGGTTTCCAGCAGGGCCATGGGGGATGAGCATGGCAACTCATCTCTGTTGAAACCTGTGGCCACCGCCATGGACCTTATCTGGCCACACTTCCACCACACCTGGAAGAAGTTTGTTGGGCACTTGGAGTACTTCTCGGGTACCCTATAAAAAGGGGCCAGTCCCCACCATTTGATGGCCAGAGTCGGGAGGAAGAGGACAAAGCCTTAGGAGGAGTGGAGGGAGAAGAACTGGTGGCAAGAAGGGAGTGTGTGTTAGTGGGTTGCAGTGTTGGTGATATGTGCACTTCATCTTGTAAATAAACACGTGTAGTGTGGCAAAATCTGAGTCCGGGTCTGGCTTCACACCATCCCCATATCTGAGTATACGAGGAAGTCTAGCGGAGACACCTCCTGATTTTTAGTACCAGTAGTGCTGTTGGGATATGCTCTTGACCCTTGCAAATGAATATTGGATTAGGCAGGTTTGAGGATGTGGTGTGAGAACTGAATTAAAATATGAAGGTGCCTTTCAGTTCCTCTTTTGAGTTTTTTATCTAATTTGTCAGAGCACCAGTCCAAATTAGTTTCTGTATACTGATGTCTGCTATGAAGAACTTAGTTACTTCACAACTTGAAATGCTACTGATGTGCTTGCTTGATGGGCTGTTTTTGAAAAGACTGCCCACAGACGAACCCAAACTCAGACTTGCAGTTATCTGATTTTCAAGTTTGTGTTTCTGAACTGTGATTTCCCTTGTCTACTTCCTTCTGCACCTCTTTGTAACATAGCTTTTGAAAATGTTCATCATGAACATCACCACTGAGTTCTGTTGCCTCTGATCTTGAAGCATTTACTAAAGGTGCTTCAGTACTGATTTATTTTTTAGAGCGGCCAAGGTGAAATATTACAGTCATTGTAGAAGTAATTATAGGTGACATGAACTTCACAGCACTTTACAAACATCCTAGGGCATGCTGGGTTATTAACTGCTTCATTATACGCATCTGGGACCAAACCTTTGTGGAAGTACCTTCTTTTCACCTGTGTTCACCTTTTTAGTAACTATGCATATATATATATAAGATATTTGTAATATTGAGAAAGGTTCCTGCATATTATAAAGTATATAGTTTAAACAATTACCTGCTAAAAACTTTTATATTCAGTATAAAAGTAGCTTTATTGTTTATTCGATAAAGATAATGAACAGTCACTTAAAATTCTGCTAAACTTCCGAGGTGATGACCCCTTTTCAAACAGAGCATTAAATATCTCTTTCTCATTATAGAAACACCCAACATTTCTCCCCCATGCCAACGACGATGTAGTGTGGTACTACAGTATGTCACATTTGTTTTCCAATTAGCATTTCACAATTCACAGTCTCAAGTATTAGCGCTGCCCTGTTGTGAGCTATCCAGGGTGCTGGATTCAGTGGAGTTTAATCTTAGCATAATTATGCTGGTCCTGTTCCAGCGAGACATGCTGTGTGCCCACCCTCAGCCCCCTTCCTGCACGCTGACCCCAAGTGCTGAAGGCTGTCAGCACACTGTGTGAAGTGGATAATAGAATTTCTCCAGCTTCATTCGAGTTAATTACCACAGAACAACAGTTTATGTAAATATTTGCACGGTGTACAATACCAATTTGTACAGTTCGAAAAGGCACCTACTATAGAGCCAATTAGAGCACAGGGCCAGCAAGTGAGGAAATTAATGGCTTTTCATAATCTCTGCATCTTTTAATACCTGAGAAAATATTACTACTTCTGTCATTATAAAAAAAAAATCATCTTTGGTTCGTGCTTATGAAAATAATTACATTTTTAACACTTGAGAAGCCTCCACAGAAGAAATTTGTTTTGATCTTAATGTATGCAATGTAAAGCCCTTAGTGAAGTCAGCTGTCTCTGTCATTCTTCTGTAAATGACCTTTTGTTTGAAAACCTGAGATAGGCAAGCAAACACATTTGTTGTCTTTTATACTTCTGTTTCTTTTTCAGAAAATATCTAACTATGAACCGGAAGATTATAAAAAAAAATATATAGAATAAATGATTCTATGTGAGGAAAACTATATGTTCTGCCACTTAGGGAAAGGGCGAAACAACGAATAACTCCATGCTTATATATTACAAAAACTACATTCCTGTGCCTTTTTTGTTATTTTAAAATAGGTAATTTGTCAATGGTCTGCATACATTTTCAGGGAATTACTGGGTTTGATAGATAGATAGATAGATAGATAGATAGATAGATAGATAGATAGAT
>JANRMT010062803.1:6118380-6140076 GCA_026402145.1 Polypterus bichir lapradei | reverse complement strand
AGACAGCCTCTGCCTCCACTTCAAATCAATCTCTCTGGGCTTCTTTGATCGGTTCCATCACATAGCGACGATGGAGGGTCATTGATATTGTCCTGCGGGATGCTGTGGTTGATGTGGTGGAGAGTCTGAGCTTAGAGTGTCTGGAGGATCCCTGGGGGTGGGTTCACTAGGGGGGTCTTGGGCTGGGGGGCTGCTGCCCCACTCTGGTGGTGCTTGGGTTGCCTCGGGGGGTGGACTTCTGGTAGTTGTGTGTGGGGCCGTGGGGGGGTCTTGACGGTGGCTGCGGGTCACTGCCTGGTGGCTGCATCGCCCCTGGGTGGGTCTGGGTGGGGGCCTGGTGGCTTGGGGTTTGGGGGCGGCCGTCCCCGGATGGGGATCTGGGTGGGGCCTTGGGGATTGGGTCCTGGCATGTACGCTGCCGGGAAGAGGGCCGGAACATGCGGCGGTGCCGGGTCCTGGCTCCGCCATGGGGGAGGGGGATGTCCGGGAGGGGGGGGATCCAGCTTTACCTGGGTGTCTTATGTCTTACTTAGTTTGAATGTTGAGTAAATGTGGGGATGGGAGTAAATACTCTGCTGGGGTGGTGTGGGTTGGTGGCCTCAGACTCCGTGGGGCTCTGTGATGCTGCTGCTTTGGGCCGTGGCTAGATGGGCTGGGGCCTCCACGCCCCGGGTGGATTTTGGGAACGGAGGTGCCTATTGGGGCCAGTAGGGGAGCTGGCTCCCTGGAGGGCTCACGACCCTCAGCCGTTCCTCCCCATCCTCAGACATTTCCCTCCTCCTGCTCCCTCACATCATCACACAAATATGCACATAGGGCCTTGGGGTGTGGGTAAGTCAGGGGGTGCGGGTATGGTTCCCATTTCCGCAGTCCTGTGGCAGCCTACCCCCCAATTTTATTTGCACATTAAACACTTCCACAAACAACATATTATACAAATGCACACTCAGGGTCTTGGGAGTGGGCACACTCAACGGCATCCGGTGGGGGGAAATTCCAGCCTCACTCCGGGTGCCAGTGCCCACTTCCAATTTTAAACTGCACCTAGTCACGGAGGGTTTTTGGGGGGGAAGTGGGGCTGTGTGTTGGCATCAGCTGGTGTAGGCCACATGATGCCAGCACTGCCCGCGCCCCCCCAACCACAAAATGCACCTTATCAACACACATTAACATTACATTGGAGCTGGCGGAGGGAGATTAGAGGTCTTGTTACACCTCTGTTCTCGGTTAGCTGCCCGGGGCTGGAGGCTAGGAGTGGGAGCTGACCGTCTGCCTGTGGTCTGGAGTGGTGGGTTGCTTTGCTCTGCGTTGGACGGGGGTGCCTGCTCATTATTACCCCAGCGGAATGGGGCTAACTCTGGCGTCCGGGAATGGTTGTGCCCTCGGTACGGCAGCACCGGGACCAGAGTTAGTAGGGTGTGTATGGGGAGTGTGAATGGGTGTCTGGCGTACATCCTTGTAAGTCTTGGGTTGTATGTGTATGTGAGAGCATGAGGGAGGGAGTGTATGACTGTGTTTGTGTGTGACTGTATATGTCAGGTGGGGTTTTGGACTCCTCCCCTCTCCTGGGACATCTGGCAATGCTACAACATCTTCGCCTACCCTCCCCCTGCCACTTTTTTTTTTTTTTTTTTTTTTTCATCTGTCTGGTCGCTCCCGGTGGCTGCCTGGTGGGATCTGGGTCCCTGGGCTCTGTTGGGTCCTCGGCGGGGTGGGTCGCCCTTGTGTCCCGGCTGCTGGGTTCCGGGCCCGGCTGGCTCCGGGGTGAGCGGCTACGGGCGGGCGGGCCTGGGGGCTAGCCGTTGTTATCTCCCGGGACTCTGCCGGCTGCTGGTTGTGGCCCTCCGGGGTGATCCTCTGCGCCTCTCGGGAGGGGGTTGGGGCTTCTCTGGTGACGGTCTCCCTGGGGTCTCCGCACTCTGGGGTGACCACTGGATTTCTGGGCTTGGAACTCCCTCCATCTTCCGCACATTTTTGGGGGCAGGTCTGTGGCCCTTCACACTCACTATTGGACGCTCCTATAGAGAAACCTTACACATACAAGCGTGCGTACGCACACAGGTGCTCACATGGTGCTTTCATAGGTATGACTTGGACATCTTCAGCACATGACCTAAGGCGGTGGTTGGCCTTAAATACCTTAGTAATAATTACTGTGTGATTGTTAGCAAACATTTTTACTTTGATATATCTTCATGTAGCTGATGCAGCAATGTTTTTGTCTTGTGGTTTTTTTTTTTTGTTTTTTTTTTTTTTTTTTTTTTTTTTTTTTTTTTTTTTTTTTTTTTTTCCCCCCTCTCTTTCTGCAGGTCTAGAAGCGGATTCTGGTTCATTTATTGTTTATTCTATACGAAAATCCCCCCTTCCCCCTTTACCTCCATCTCCTCCTTTTCTCTCTTCTTTTTCTTTCATTTTTGTCTCCGTGTCCGGTTCGAATCTTAAAAACATCTGAAAATATTTCTAATAAAGTTTTGGTATCAGGCGTGGCGTCAGCAGAAGCTGTAACGCTCCACCTGAGAGAAAAACTGTAAGGCTAGTCGCCAGCATTCAGACATCAATTCTGATTGCTTCACAGCCAAACAGGACACGGTAGAAAAAAAAAAAAAAAAAAAAAAAGGAAGTATACTCATAATTAAATTAATAAATATCAACTACCTGGTGGATGACTAATGTGCTTTGATAGCTCCATCTTATTCAAAATTTCTTATGTAACTTTACATGTTACTGGCCAATATTGCTGTGCCCTGGACAGACTACAAACTGACTAATATTACATTACGTGCACTTGGTTAATATGTTCTATAAGAGCGAAGTAATTTCAAGTTCAACTTTATTATGATGCATATACAGTAGAGTAACAGTGAAAACAATACACATTTATTGTATAATGAAATTGTAGCATTATTAGCAAATATTGACAGCAGTGCAACACAAACACAGAAAATGAACACAACAGCATACATCATGCAGTTGTGATTAGCCTTATGTCTTGTGGATAAACACTGTCCTTGAATCTAGTGGTGCTAATGGTCAATGGTCAAGGCATAAAATACAGGAAGTCCCAGTCTGGGACCCCCTAATATTGTGGATCAGAAGCTCCAAAGGACAGAGGTCCCAAAAAAATGCCCATTATGGGGGAAAACTGTCCAACTAATGACAAAGGCAAACACAGAACTTCATAAAAATAAAAAGGGTTTATTTCCACAAAAATGCTCTGTCAAAAAGTGAAGCTCTGTAGAGTATAAATGAATAAAGAATGTGTCTAGGTCAGGTTGGGGAGCATGCACTGGTACAGCATTCTGCTGCACCCATCACACAACGAAACAGTTCGGGATCCTGATTGGCAACCCCTCCAGGCAGACACATGGTCCAGTCCTACCCTCTGGAAATGACCATCTATCTGCCACAGCCAGGTGTTACGTGGGTGTCCCCTTGGCCTGGTCCAGCCACTCAGGTCATCAACAATGAGGATCCTGTGAGTCGGTTCACCTTTGGGGAATCATGCCACGTGGCTATAATGCCATAGCTGACGCTCCCTCACAATGCAGGTTATGTGCCTCATTTGGGACTCCCTGAGCAACCGCTCATCTGACACAAAGTCAAACCAGCAGTACCAGCAACTGCTCATTCAACACAAAGTCAAACCAGCAGTACCCAAGGATTCTCAAAGAGACACAGTACCAAAGAAGTCCAGTCTTCATCTCAGGTCACCGGATAGCGTTCATGTCTCACAACCATATAGAAGGACAGGAAGCACCAGGACTCTAAAGATTTGGACCGTCTTTCTTTTGTATAGATATTGGGAGCACCACACACCCCTTTCCGGTGACCTTGTGACCCCCCCTCTCCCACATGCTCTCCCAGTCCGTCTACTGACTTCATAGGAAGAGTCTCCAGAGACACGAATCAATGAATTATTGGTAATTCTTGCACTGTGTGCTGTGCCAGAGAAGAGAGTTAATAAACGTCTGTCTGTTTTGGCCATTGTGTGGCTCAGTGTCTGTCTGTAGCCAGGCTGATCTCCACAGATCCATAATAAGAACATGGGAACACAGAAACTCAAAAAATGTTAGATTTCATAAATCTGAGAGCATTTACCATAGACACTTGGAATAAATTACCAAGTAGTGTGAAAGAAGAGCAGCACTTTAAGGTCCATCAAAACTCAACTCAATGTTATTTTGCAGAAATTGGGTGAATACGATAGACAATCCTTGTTGGGCTGAATGGCCTATTCTTGTCAAAACCGCTCTGCTGCTCTAATATAAACTGGTTTTCTTAATGTTCACAATGAAACAGCTATTTTGTTGCTGCACAAACAGTATCTAAGTGTGTTATGTGTTATGAAGAGTGGCCGCTCTATGTATTGCTGGTCAGAAGTACAAGGTGTTTTACCTTTTGTTTGCAGACTACATAATCTGCCTGAGGTGATTTTTCCATTTTAGATATGCACACCCTAACTGCTAACATTCCCCTTAGCTAATTTATAGTATATTCCATAGTCCCAAAGTAATATTTTGGTGTCTAGCTAACAACTAGAGTACTAACAGGACCCCCTAATTACCAAATAGGCCCTACAGGAGGAAGGAAAAGGGACTAAGCAGGATAGGTGATGTCTTTAATAATTCTGTTTTCCTTACTAAAGCAGCCTGTCTTGTGCGTGTCCAGAATAAAAGGGAGCTGCACTCCAGTAATATTCTAAGCTGACTTCATCATCCTCTATTAGAGTCTTGTGGCCCTGTGCTGAGCAGAATGTTATACAGCCAGTGAGAACGAATACCGTGAAGGTAAGCCTATAAGATATAACCTGTCTCCCCTAAGACATCTGAGAAAGTAATGGTGTTGGTCTTGATGATGGAAGTGTTGCTTTAAAAACATAAGCTTAATTCAGACTGCATGGTTACCATGATCATGTGTATGCTCCCCTTATCGTCCAGTGCACAGCTAGCTAGCTGCACAGTTCTTTGAAGACTTGTCAGAGTTGCTAGACTATCCATGATCCAACAAAACTTTACTAGATCAAGCCTAAATATAAATAAAAGTGGAGAGTGTCAGTAATGACCGGGTGCTGCAAGAAAGAATGTTAACAGCTCTGTGGCGCATGGAGGGTGGTACCATCTGTCAGATAACATGTTGAACCAAAATCCTATGTCTGCCTCCTCTGTGATTAGCACAGACCCTGTTGCTCTTTGTGAACAACAGCAGATGCAATAACCTTTACTGGCTAAAATTTTGATTTTCCATTTTGGAGGGAAAAAAAAGTCAGCCAGTAAATTTTTGTATAAAGCATCTCGAAAAATAAATTCTGTCAATTCAAGTCAACTGAACAATGTAAAAGTAAAGTAAATAAATTGAAATTCATTGAAAAAATAAAAACACATTATTGATAGTCAATCCAATGAAATCTCCATGTATCTATTTTTTAAAGGATTAAAAGCAATACAGAAATGTATTGTATGTTATAAATCTCAGCACAAAACCTTACTTATGACTGTATTCATATGCAGTAAATTATGTAAAACGATGGCTATTGTTAATTCAGATGAGTATTTCTAACTCACTAAATGTTCCTAGAATCCATTTCTGCACCTGTGTTTTTTCATCTTTGAGGCTACAAGCTAAAGACTATCTTCAGAAGTGAAGTGGACGTCAGCCTGTGATGGGTCACCCATTCTCACGAGTCAATAAGCTCACAGAGTAAGCAAACGCGTTCTAAAAATGTGTGGAGAAAGTGGCACTCATGTGGCACTAGGAGAATGTAAAAACTGAACACAGAAAACATTCTAACCAAAAGTTTGCTTTTAGCTTAAATTATAATTCTATATATTTAATATATTTGCTAATATATATACTATATATTTAGCTTACCGCATTCCGACTGCTCAGAAGAAATAAGGTTTAATTGTAAGATTATGCTTTATTACTGTAGTGGCAGAGGATATATTTGCCTTCCAAAAGCAAAATTGGAAAATCTAAATAAGGTTTATTATACACAAATAAATAGTAAGGTATCCATCATCTCTATTTATGCAATGCTGTGCCTTGCATATCTGATTATCCATATTCTACTTGAAAAGGCCATCGATCCAAAAATATGCAATAAATACACTATTTAGGCTATTCATATAGATTCAAAAAGATGTATCATGATATTTATCATGATTATACTAAAATATATTGAACATTATTAGAACTTTAGGCAAACTAAAATGAAAAAATGTAATTTACATTTCTTAGTATGGTTTGTGTTTTCTCAGTAGCTATGCTCTCAATTATATCCTGTCTTATGTTGTTCAAAAAAGTGTAGAAGCAGTAGCTCCACTGTATATGTGAAATATTACAGTTATTAATTTATTCACTTTTTGTGATATTTCAGTCAGGGTTCCTCCCCTGGATAGTGAGTCTTCTTTTTTGACTTTTTTGTTCAATTTTGGGTCATTGAGGTTTCTCTACCTGTGCTATGTTCCATGTTTATTGAGTGTTCACCAAGAGGTGGAGCCACTTGCCAATCTCCGCCAGGAGCTGGCTCTGGATACATGCCCCTAGCCCTATAAATCTTGAGGGTCCCTGGCAGTTCATTGACACTGTGTTTCTACTGTGTTTATTGTGATTTATTGGATTATTGACCTCTTTGCTGTCTTTTGATGACTCTTTGGATTCTTGCATTGGGACTTTGTTTACTTCGGATTTCCTTATTGTTTTAAGCGTGTCCATGTTGGGTTTTTGTCCCCTACACAGCTATAATCTTGTTGAAGGATCATTTAATTTTTTGCACCCTCCCCCACAATAACCTATCGTCTACGGGGGAGAAGTGAAACCTTTAAAATCGTCAAAAATTCAATCTCCGGTTTACGACGGATCTCATCAATATCAATAACATTAATATCTTGATGATGTGTGTGTCTACCTGTCTGTCTGTGTATGTGTCTGTGTGTCACGGTTTCTTGAGGACTGTCTAGATCTAAAACGGCTGGACGGAAAAATACCAAACTCAAAACTTAAGCCTGTTATGAGATGATGATGTACTGATTAGTTTTTGAGGCAAATCGTGCAAGAGAAAGAGGCACTCTAGAGGAACCCTTAAATACCGTAATCCTGTAATTCTGTAATTCTTCTCATCAATTGCTATCGTAATGACCTATGTTATGATCGGTAAATAATTACTGAAATGTTACAGCATAGTTCCAGTAACTTGGTCACTCCGAATTTTTTATTTTATAATAATTATTTTTGTAGGGCTTTTGATGGGATTTCCCCCTCCAGTGGGCACTTCTGGAAGTATGGCTGGGACTGACATGCTTTGGGATACCCATTCATAGCACTTTTTAACTTAATATGCCAAATTATATTATTAGGATAAAAACTAGAAGGCTGTAACCCACACACCTTCACTTTACTTATCCAAAATTATAAAATGCTAAGGACTGTGTATGTATGTCATGTAATTACTCCCAAACAACACAAACTATAAACTTGATCTTGGTCTTAATCAAAAAGCTTATGATGTGACACACACTGGTGAAGTAAAAACTGGGGTTGCATATTTCTTACAACGACTGCTCTAGAGAGTGACAGAAAGGAAAAAAACAGTGGTGACATCTGATGACCATCAAGAGCATTGCTGAGGCCACTTATAGCAAAAGGAGGAAAAACAGCATTGCCATCTGCTGAGTGTTAAGTGCGTGAAACAGAATGCACACACAACAAAGAGAGATAAGTGCATACGCAAACTGAGATGTGAGCAGCCGACAGAATGTAATAATAATACTAATAATAATTCAGACAAATGTATGTCGACAAACAAGAAGATCGACAAACACTCACAATATCTGCTCATATGCAAACTTTGCTTGTACATCCTCACATCAATGTTTGGTTGAGGAGCACGGCTTTCCAAATTTAGATTAGCAGTGTTCTCACTGTGGGCCATAGTGAAGAAACACAAAAAATGTGTGGCCAAAATAGTAATATTCGGCTTGCTCTATATGAACCACCATAGTTTAGTTTGATTATTATAGAGACACAACAGAACACCCCTTCGATGGGCCAACAATCCATTACATGACAGTCATACACACAAGAGGCCAACCGAGAATCACCACTTAACATAAAGTGTTGGGATGGTTTCATAAAGCTAGCTTTTTAACCACACCACCACCCAGCATTATTTTACGCTTCTGCAATTTGAAACATATAATACAGTTTTAGGAAATAGGGTCTCTTATGTTTCAAGAAACTCCTCTTCTCTTGTTTGTCCTCTATTCATGCTCAACTCTCAGTGGTAAACCTACACATGCAAATTTGGAAATTGTATAAGAAGGAAAATGCAGCCAGTTTCACACATACAGAGACAACAGGGTAATAAACAAGTATATAAATATCATTTCCCTCAGAACTGTACATCTTCCAAATCCCAAAATACTCATTTAGAATTAAAGAATTGGACCACCTGCTATAAAGCTATTTCTTAGGGCCTCCAACAAAGATTTGATAATGGCCAGTGAATAAATAAATGTACACATATAATAATGTTGATGCAGTGCACACACACACACACACACACACACACCTATATAGCTATGTAAATCATTGAAACAACCACCAACAAGCCGCTCCCCCACCTCTAACAGCCAACACCTTGATTTCTCTGACCCAAGCCATCTACTTAATCTTCCGAAACTGCCTGTCTTCTTTTAATTGCTTTCCATAACAATTTTTTCAACCCTCACTGGTAGAAAACCCACATAAGTCCCACTAGCAGCTGCAGATAATTACGCAGCATCGTAGGCTTTCTTGGCTCGCATTCCCCAGAATCCCGAGGCCCCGTAGATCGTAAGTATGAATTATGGGATTGTTGGAAAGAATGAGAGGGAGGTATGTGATTTTTTTTTGTTTTAATAAATAAATAAAGGTGAATTAAGACACACAAAAAAAAAGAATCAAACTTCTTTCCAGACAAGTTTGGGTGGCAGCTGGAGATGAGGCAGTTCCAGAGCTGCTACATTTCTTTTCGCTGCATTGAAACTCATTAGCATGCAGGCGACGGGGGCTTCTAAATGCACGGAATGCAAATCAGCGTGGGGATCCACACTTGCGAGCAGCTCTCTGGAATACACAAAGCAGTGTTTGCTATCATTTCCATTCAAATCCACATTTGCGCTGTCCATTAAGTACATCACTTTTCTCACATGTTACTTCTTTCCTCTTTGGAATTATACTTTTCTAATTTCAATTTGCATCTTAAGAGCTCAACTTATTGCTCCTTATTCACTTCAGCAGGTAAGATGGGTTTTGTGTTTGGATTAAACCCTTTCTTGTGTTCTGCTGGTGCCCTCTTTTCCTTTAGAAAGATATTGATGGAACCCGGAGTGGAAATGTTTTGTGAAGAGCACAGTTCTCCAACACAACACACTGTATTCTGAAATAGTTTTCTCCACTGCCTATCCTGACATCTGGCACTTCCGTGGGGCACATTTGAAGCTGCTTGGTCTATATAAAATATATTCTGAGAGGGATTCTTTCATTTCTACAAGAGATAGCTTCCTGCCAGCACATCCCAACCTGCATTTGAGATCATCTTGTAAATGGATATTCTTATAGATGATTGATTTGGTTAAACTAAAGAATAGTAAACACACAAATGTTACAAAAAGAAATGACAAAGGTACATCATAATTACCACTACGTATAATCCAAAACATTACTGGACATACCAGAAGATGCTTGCATATCTACTGAAGTATTCAAAGTTAAACCAAAATTGAATATACAGTATGTGAAAGCAGTGTGATAAATGATGAACAGCTGCCATTCACTACAACTAAAAACCTGCAGAACCTCACCTTCAATTCAAAATCTCAAACAATATGGCAAAAATTTTCACAACATTCCAGCATTAAAAATCATTCTGACGTGCTTGTACAAATTCAAGAAGGTATGTGAAGTGAATCTACAGCAAAGACCCCAATGTAAACTGCAATGACAGGAATTCATGATAAGGATGAGAGTGACAGCACGATTGAAGACATGTCCTTCCTCAGTTGGCTGCTTACATTAAGATCCACCCAGCAAATCCAATCAAGCCAGTTCAGGTTTGTTGTGTTGCTGGAGCCTATCCTGGCAAGACTGGGTGGAATGCAGGAACCAAACCTGAACAGGAAGCTACTACATCGCAACTAACACACCCAGATTTAAACTGTTGTGATGAATGATGATTTTATAAGACCGATTGTATAACAGTATTTGATAATACATAGTAATACTAATAGTTTCATTATTGTCATGTAAATAATAATAATAAAAATAATAGTAAACGTAGTGTGGCACTTTGAATGCTATTATGCTGAACACAAACACAGAATAAAAACAGGATAATTCAGATTGTGAAAAAATAAGGGATAATTATTCTGAAAAAAATGCTCGGTAAGGGTATAAGGGAAAATGATTAAGAAGATGTCACCAGGAAATACAGACATCCCTGAAATTACAAACAACCGTTCCACAAAAATTTGCATATACAAAGAAATTCATTTAAACATCCTTTTTAGGTGCATTCGCTTGTAATGCAAGAAGCACTTAGCGTGATTTCCATGTCTGACTGTCAGCCTATCTGTCCACATGAAACAACTGAACCACCTATGGACCAATTTTGCTGAAATCTGGCATATTTATTCTTCAAAACAATTTGTGGAGACAATTAAATTTTTGATGAGATATCCCAAATAGATCAGACTGTACAAAGTTTTGAAAATCTATCATTGAAAAGCATTGGGGAATTTGGGAATTTGGACTTGTATCTCTTAAAACAAAGAAACATTCTATACAACTTCAACTTTGAATTACTTTACTATTCCATTCTTACCTTGACAGCAGTTACGCCAACACCTTCCTCGTTTTCATCTCTGATATCCACTACTCATGGCAAACAGATCCCCAGTACAAGTTAATGAAACAGAAGCAGACTGCGTGAGTGAGTAATAATTTGCTTTTACGAGCCACTCACACACACACACAGGTGGGCAATCCTGCATCTGCAAGTGAATCTGATCGTGTGCAGAAATATTCCAAGCTGTTTAAGCACAGACAGAAGAAGACCAGTGAATTAATAGCTCACTTTTCCCAATAATTTATGTCATTTGTGTTGATGACTATTGTTATTATTTAACTAATTCTGTCCATTTATATGTGTTTTGATGTTATGTGAGCTAAAATTGTATCATTTTTGGGAACAGCAAACACTCAAAATCTTTTTCCTTTAAGTAATTAGCAATTATGTGTTTTTATTACTGAAATTCACCTTACAAAAGGGTTTTAAGGAATGGGTTATCTTTGAAAGAAGGGGTAATCTGTACAACAAATCAACAAAAAGTAAATAACAGCAAACTTCAATTCAGGAACCCAATGAAGGTAGGAAGAGGAAAGAAGAATAAGGCCATTGGGTTCTAGAAACTATTTATCAGCACAAGAGACTAGACTGCTTAGATCGGTCCTGAAGGGATAGTAAGTCCACTACTATTTGGTATAGCAGTTCATAGCTTGTTATCCCCTAAGTGATCATCCTATACATATTAAGAACATTTGTAAAAAATACTTATTGGACTGATTTTTGGTGTAGCCTAGTTGTGTTCTGGATTTTGCCTGACTCAGGGAAAGCCCCCCTAAGTGTCACAAGATACATATATGTAGGCTTTTTCCTGCCTTGTACCAGGTGCTGCTGTAATAGTCAGAGGATGCCCCCATAACCATGAAGTGGAATAGATGGGTTTGAGAAAAGGAATTTTATTTGTGGAGGCCTTTAATACTAAATCAAGGAATAAATAAATACAATTTCTGGGCAATTTGTATTCTATACTTCATTCTGAAGTAAACCAAAATTAAGCCTGATAAGACCCTTTCCTTAGATTGAAAACAGGTCTATTGCAGAGCACACCCACTGCATCATGCACCTAAAAATATGCCATAGATTCAGCCATCAACCTGGCAGACATCTTAGAACTTGAACAGGAGGGTAGCTCAACTGAAGAAAATGAGTCCAGGCAAGCAACGTGTTAAGTGTTCATTGTTGGACGACAGCCTGTCAGTCTTTGTATGGAGCACAGACATTTGTGCATTACATACAGCATTTCAAGAGTTAATCATTTCTTGAGGGAAGGAAACAAGTGTACAAAAGAGCTGCTAATCAGAAGAAGAATAATTGTTTTATAGGCTTGATGAAAAAAAAATCTCTGAAACTCAGATAAGTTCACTCAGTCAACAATCAGCCTTTTCAATTCTTTTGAACCTGAGAGATGTCAACCTCGTCAAGCTGACAGAAAAGGTAAAACAAATTAAGCCTTCTTAGGTTGGAAAAAAAAAGAGACTCGACATTATGAAGTCCTGGAACAAAAGGTACACAGAACTTGACTTGAATTTGTCTCAGTCACAGAAAAGGAAAAGAAAGAAAGCAGTGGAGGACTGCTACCGAGGCAAAAAGAAAACTGCTTGGGCTGCACCTCCCGCCTTATAAAGGCAATTCATTCCAAGAAAAAAAAAATTATGAAAACTTTCCAGCAGACTTTACAGAAGCTGGGCCTAGAAAGTGTAAGACGTGAAGAAGCCACGATTTTCTGTTCTTGGCTGGGAAGCATTTCGGCCTGTTAAATGTGCTGAGAGCTGCTCCTGGCAAAGTAAAGCTCCATTGGTAACCTAATGCGCCCATAGTATTAAAACATGAATGAGTCTTGGGTGCTTTCCAGAGAAACCAAAGGATCAACTCAACTCCATGACAGCTTCCAGCTTTACACACCAGTTGACTTCCTAACCACACTGGATCCATACTTCAGCAAATCTCTGAAGTATCAAATTGCATGTAAGTTAAATATAACCGTCTGGACATGCAGGTTAGGTTAAAGGATAAGTCAAAGTGACTTCTTAGCAATCACAGTATGTATTAATTTTCCCCATGCAACTGAAAAGTACGTTTATTAATATGTGTAAAATAACTAGCACACTCTTGTATTTTAAATTGGAGCTAATGGGCACTGGGGTTCATAATATAAAAATGCCTTAAAACTTGCCAGATATGTGCACTCTAAGGTAGCAAAAGCTTTGATTTAAGAAAATGTGCCTTCCTGGTTTTTGAGTTGTGGTGGTGCCAACAATAGAAAGCTGCAAATAATAAATTTTATCCCAGGTTCTTGGCATTATTTTTCTCCAGATAAGGATGACTTTCTTGCATGCTTATCTGCTTGCAGCGGGCATCTTGGGTGGCTTTATGACAATTACCCCCTTCACCAAGCAATATTCTCTTTATTGCCCTATTTTTGCTCCTGCAATTCTGTTTTTTCAGATGTTATGTTCTACCATAGCTTGTAACAGCAGAGCGGTGCATGCTCAAATCATATCAATATGTTTTCCTAAATGGTGCCTTACTTTCCATAAATTACCTTTGGTGTTATTTTGCATAGCCTGCAAAGCAAGATTCTTGCTGAATGGCAGCATTATAAAAAGCACACATACAGTAACAAACGAGCTTGCTGGACTGAATGGTCTTCTTTTTTCTGTCAAATTTCTTATGTTATGTTCTTATTAGTGGTTTATTATACATTGTACACATAATGATAAATCTGAAGAGCAGTGATTACACTGCCTTGTAATTTTTAATAAAAGCCTTATACTTTTAAAAGAGCCAAGCCACCTGCACATCACACTTTCTGTGGTGTTTAATGCATTTGCATGATAAACAAAAAATGTGATAAAGCACAGCCAAAAAAAAAAAGAAACACATTGAAGAGCCACAAACCTGTTATTGAAATTTCTAGTGCATGATCCTTTTGCTGAGGATATAGTAATAAAAGAACTGAGGACAAGATTTTTGAGTAAATAAAATTGTAACACACTGATGATGCCAATCAATAAGTCAATACAGGGGGAGAATGTGAAAACTCCATGCAGAAATGACACTATGAGGCCGGAATGACAGCTCTGCAGTACCACTCTGCCCATGCTAATCTGTCTGTACTAAATGGAGTAAACTTGAAGTTGATTAAAACTAAATGTATGCCTAGAACATCTGTTCAATTCTTCTCATTTGATTACATACTATATGCATGTGCTCTGTACTTCTCTCGCTAGCCCAGAAAAGCTCACATATGCATTATCATACCATTGGCAGCAGGCAATAATTTTGCGAAATAAGCTTTTGTATATTGAAAGAATGTGAATGTGTTTTTTTTAGTTATTATTGTCTAGTTGTCTACAAAACTGAGGCAGCAACTCATATCTGGGCATAAACATTCAATATCAATAACGAGACTTGCAGATGAATTTCCAAAGTGAACGTGTGCCTGACCCTGAAAGGTCACTGCTGGGGAAAACAAGAAGAAAAGTGAAGTCAACAGCCAGTCTTCTTTTGAAATGGCTGAATCTCATAACAATGTTTTGCTTTTTTCTTTTTCTTTTCTTCTTAGAATGACATAGATACAGTTGGGTATGTGTGTACTCTCAACACATGGATCAACACTTGATAACATTTTCAGTTTGAAAAATGGATGTTTGTCAACTTTTAAGACTTTTTTTTATTAAATTTGGACTCAGGTACCCATTATGTCTCTTATAAAGCACATCAGGTTAGCTGTTATTTAAAAATTTAAATATACGCTTTACTTTAGAATGTGATTCAATGTGTCAAATTCGTATACAGTATACCATGACTGTAAAGGAATAACTGACTTGAAGCATATCAAACTTATCCTCTTACTGTGATCCCAGTCTAGCCCAGTGCATGAGTGGGTCTTATGGTGTCCAGTGCTGCCAGGATAGACTGTGAACCCCCACAACTCAGGTCTTGAAAAACAAGAGTGGATATGGAGTAGTATCCACTGCTTGGTGAGGTTATTTCCTTCATCGATCAAGCAAGCAAACTTTATCCAATACAGTAACTTACAATATTAGCACTGTGTTTAATCTCTGTTGGGCCGGAGGGGAGATGCTAGTGAAGATCTGCAGCTTGGGACACTCATGTCAAGACATTTAATGCTCAAAATCCTCACTTAATGACAGTGATGGTGATGATGATGGAGTAATACTTGCTGCCATACCACCTGTACCTCTAATCCTCCTAATGCCAGGAAGGTTTGGGTCCTGTCAGTACTTGGATGGGAGACCAACCAGGAAAGCTTTGGTTGCTGCTAGAAGAGATGTTGGTAAGGCCATCAGAAGTTAATAACCTTGTGGTCTGTGTGCGGATCTCAATGCCCTATTGCAGTGACGGGGACACTGTGCTGTAAAAACTGGTGCCGTCCTTCTTTATGTGTTACCTTACAAAGAAGTTTTCAGAAATGGAATATCTTTGAAAATTGGAGCAAGTGCTAGTAAGAAATTCAAGAATGCATGTGACATGCATAGATGGTGATGAAGTGATTCTTCTTCCAAGACTGCACTGTGAGCTGCAATTTCAGGAAACTGAGGCCAATACAGTATGTGGTCATAAAAGATCCATGAAAATTTTTCAAAAAGAGTAGAATATTTCCTAATATCTTGGATAAGCTGCCCGGCCTGATCATTCTGGGCCCCTAATCATCTTCTGCTTTTAATTGTCTCTCTCTCTCTCTCTCTCTCTTTCTCACTCCCTTCACCACCTAATAGATAACATGTGTTGAGCATACTGGTACAAGAATCACATCATCCATGTAGATGTTTGACTACACCCCCTCAGACTTCCTAAGTCCCGCCCAATTCAGAATATACAGTATGTATACATATATGTATATTGTGAGAAGCTTGCTCCCACTGAAGAGGACACCGTGGCGGATGTTTTCCTAATGGCGGACTAACCATAAGTGTTACCTGGTAGGTAACCATCCACACAATTCAGGTCGGGACTCAGACTACGAATTCAATGAATGTAATTACTCCGGACCTACAGGCTGTAAAATAAATGAACCACACACTGTGATGCAGCATAAAGGGGCTTCATCTCTAATGCTGATGTCTGAGGTTGGAGCAGTAGAGTGTGTACGCCTGATGAGCCCAAATGAAGGCAAAACATGTGTTGCGTACTCTTTGCATTATTTGATAGTAAACTATGCAATATACTATATATATATATATATATATATATACAGTATATATACTAGCTGTGTAAGTCCATGCTGTAAAAAGGCTGGGCTCCTAAAAACTATTGAAATCGTCAGAAACAAAATTGAAATGCAGAGTTGGAGGTTTCATTTTGCAGACTTGTTCGCCCCTCTTGTCTATCAGCGGCTAAGTAAGTTTCTGTCTCCTCGGAGGTTTCGTTTTGCCAATGTGGCTCACCTCGCTTGTGTATTAGTGGCTAAGTGAGTTTGTCTTTTGTCGGCGGTTTCACTTTTGTAAAGGTGTCACTTTCTTTCAGTTTCATGCTGTAGCCTTGTACTTCTTTCTTTTTCTAACTCGTTAACTTGGGGCCGCCTTGCCAGCTCTTTAAGTTTCATGCTGTAGCTTCGGACTTGCAGGCCGGACAAACACATACACACACTTCCATGTGTAGATGTTTAAATATAAGATATACACACACACAGATACAAATATTTTGTATATGGTGCCACCCTGACTGAAGTCAGTGTCTTCTTTTTGAACCCAGTGTAAGAGAGTACTGTTTGAAGGTTTAGTTTTTGTTAGCTGCTCTGAACAATACTTTTGCTTTGCATTTTATTTGGAGGCATTTAAACTGGGATTACCAGGTTGGTACACCACATTTTGAACCCCTGTCTAGCTATTGTGTTCACAAGGTATTATATAAAGATTGACTGTTAATTGCTGTTTAAATTGCATGATAATGCTGATTATGAAAGGCACTATACAAAGCATAGATATTGATGTTAACTAATGAACGACTTCTAGATTGAAGGGCTATAACTGATGTTTGCATTAACAAGTGTTATCTAAAGACTAATCGCTAACTGCCTTTGAACGTGGACTTGGCCCTATACATATACAAAGTAAAATTGTTTTTTTTAGGCACTATATAGAATAAACACTTTAATGGGAACAGTTGAAGAATTGTTGGTTTAAAGGGGCTGATCAAATTTTGTCGTAATTAATGTTTGTTTGCTGTTTCTTTCTGGAGGTGTCGTCTTTAGGATCACAAGCTATAAAGCGTGTATGACAAGTAATCCTAGGAGATTACGATTTTAATTGCTCTTCAGCAAAGGCTTCATTTTTTTAAGTTTCCTATGAGAAGAAAACAGCCGGAGTGATAACCACCATGCAGCTTCGATAAGCTGTTTAGCTTCCAGACAGCCGTGTACCCTGTGGGTTTCTCTCTTCAGTGTTTTAATTTTTTTCCTTTTTCCCAGTTTTTACATATTTTCCCATTCTTGGTGAGTGTGCCCATTAGATGACTGTAATAATAATAATAATAATAACAATAATAATAATAAGGCAAATCTGCAATACACAGTAGAGGGAAATCCTGAGATATTCTTTAATCTGTAATCCCACCAGAGAAGCTCAAAGTGTCCATCTGCCTCAAGTGACACCTCCGGAGTGCAAATTTACATATTTATGGACCAGGCACTCTACTCCAATTTATTTTATTTTATTTTTCCTGCTGTGTAACAAGGAGATAGAAGCTTAAACACTATATGAAGTTGAAGCAGTGGCCTTTTCAGAAAGAATACAAATCAAATTTAAGCGTGCATGGGATTCCTGGTTTGTTATTAAGAACCGGGCATCCAAGGTAATTAGGGATCTGGCATGGAAGACTAAATATGAAATAAAAAAAAGGTCTCAGTAACAGCATGCTATATCCACGTCATGATAACCCCACTTTTTGTGAAGGAGGGCCAGCTAGGCCCGCTCTGTCACCATGAATATGGATGAAATGAGACAGCCTTAAATATTTTCCCTCTCATGAGATGTTTCCCACATGCTGCATTCAAAGGTCTGCCCTGCAGGAAAAGATGAACACAAAAGCCTCTTGCCGTGCGCCGACAGTGTAACCTGTTATCTCATAAACATAACTCAGGCAGGCATATGCACAGCCGCAAAATCCATTTACCTGGGAAAGAAGGGGAAAGCCTCACAGGAAGGATCCAGAAATTCAAGAAAAATCAACTCTTCCAACTAAATGTTTTGCCTTGATGCCGAATGTCCCCTTGAGTGGCGGCTCTGGTGTGCCTTATAGTCACCTACAAGCCCCACTTGTCTCTTGAAGAGAGTGAATCTGTGGAGATCCTCAGAAGATTGCCTTCTAGTGAAATAGAAGCCTCACAACTTAATGCGATTGCCAATTCTCTCTGCCTTTTACACCACTCTAATGTAAAACCTTGCATCATGGTGCAACCATGATTAGTACTGCTGCTGCACAACTTCAGGGAATTGGGTTCAATATCCATTCTAGTCACCGTTTGGTTTTTTGAATATTTGTTAGCCATTACTCTATTTGTATTTTTTTTTTTTAGAGTGGTTCACACACACCACAATATTTGCACTGTTGTAACTGAAAGTGACCACCAACAAACCCTCAACGTATGAATTGCAAAGGCCCTTAGAAGCAGCTCCTTTTGAGAAATGGGAGAGCTCCTATGCGCCTGTGTGCAGAGACTTCCTCTAGAACACTACAAGCAGGGGGTCTCCTGGTGATGTCAGCTGAACTTTCTCTCTCTCTTACAATCAGCCCCCACCTTGTTAGCCAGCATTGACGAGCCACCACTCTCCACCTGTCCGCCGTGCAAATCCTGCCAACTACGCCAAGGGTATTGTTGTGAAGTTGTTTGCGCACACTGCGATCCATCCCTTGTCTAAACAGTTGCAGTGTACTAAATGCAAGCCATAAACTTGTGACATCTGGATTAAAGAGGCTGTCAGAACTGAGAGTGAGTGGAGAACTCCAACGTTCCTGTGCACAGAAATAGCCTTTAAACACTGCAAATGGAGCGCTTCTTGATGGCACCAGCTGAGCTCTCTCTCTCTCTCACTCAGTCGCCACTACACCATTTCATTCCAAAGATCAGCATGTTAGGTGGATATGTGACCTGGTAACTAGATAGATGCTAGGGGCGATGCATGTGGAAGCATGTGCAAGTGACTGGTGCACCATTTATTATGAAAATGACAAGTTTAGAAAAGAGATGAATGGATTAATATGGACATTACAACCTTGAAATGGATAAGTGGTAGGGGAATGGATTGATGGGTAAATGGATGAATACAGAACCTGATGAAAAAGGGGGTTCTATGCAACAACATTTATTTCTATAGCACATTTTCATACAAATGGTGTAGCACAAAGTGCTTTACAAGATGAAGAAAGAAAAAAAGAAAAAAATTCATAAAAATTAGGCAATACTAATTCAGAAAGAATAAAGTAAGGTACAATGGCCGGGGAGGACAGGTGAGGAAAAAGTATGGTAGAAAAAAAAACTAATGGACGGATTATTAGATGAACAGAACCTACATCCTTCCATCCAGTATGATTTCTCTTGATCTTCATCATCTATTTCTTTCTGAAATGCCCTTAAGCTATGTGTTCTTTCTGGTGAGACTTGGCGGACAAAAGTCAGGAGAGCATGGGAATGGGTTAGCGGTAAACTCAGGTAAGGTACATGTCCTTTATTATCTCCCTAATCCAGAAATTGCTCTCCTGGATGAAGAACACTACCCCAGCTCTACTCTGCCCACTTCAATTTCACTCTTACCAGATCCTTATTATCATCCATTGTATACTGACAGGATGGAAGCAGAACTGCATGCTACTCATCAAAGCACAAAAGGCATGAATGCTTGAACAACTTTTGTTTGAGCAACAAACAGGAAATCCCCTGTGGGACGCCAAAACTTGAGCTTATTTCTACATTTTATATTAGACAACTCTGTGCAGCATAATAAAACAACAATGCACGGAAAAAGAATAAAAACTTTAAACTATGGAATCAGTAAGAGGGCCAGAGCTACACTGTTATACCGTAAATCATCACAATCTTGATTTCGTACTCATACTTACTCGTTTTTCTTAAAGTGCAATCTACTTCTCTACACCTGTGGTGTATGCACACATATTCACACACATGCTCAGAAGAATCAAATTCTGCAATGTCTGCTGGGCAGCAGCAACATATGAGAGCGATAACAGGTCTATGCTGTCCACAAATGTCCGGGACTGTATGCACACTACATTGAATGCATGAACATGTGTCTACCTGGCACTGAGTGGCATGTGAAAGTTGTTGAACCCCATCTGTAATGGGCACTGGGGCTTGCAAATGTGTCCCATGTATAAGGAATTCCCTGTATGTGTGGGCCATAAGCTCTCACTGACTAAGTCCCTGACCTTTGTATGCACTGGCCATTGCTACTTCCGATTGGACAGTTTGGTGAGGTCCTCGGATTGGCCCTGCCGAAGTCACTCGCTGCCTCTGGCAGAGGGCCAAGATGACCATTGAACTTGTTAAGTAAAAGTCGCAACAAGATTTCATAGAAGGATTATTACGAGGGTGCAGGGTGGAGGGCTGTTGTGTTCCACCACATCCCAAGCTGGCACTCCATTCAGCTCCCTCAACCTTGCTCCTCATGCCTAACCCTGTGAGTCCTGTCCACTCATCCCACAGGAGCCAGAACAGTTCCTTTTCGGGCCCAGGTGCCTATTTGTCTGCTTTGGCAATGTGGTTTGATGACTTCATTCTTGTGCCTTCTATTGTGTTAACAAACTTCCACATTCAGATAATATCCCACATGTTCTTAGAGTTTAGCACTGTTTTTTTTCTGATAAATGTATAAAACTTCAACAATGGCAGCAAAATGCAGTGGTAATGAAGGTGTTTTGCCAAGTTCTCCTAAGTGCAAATGCAGTGTGTTGAGCTTAGTTGATTTTCATGAAAACAGAAGTGTTTATGGTAATGGGTAACTAAAATGTATAATGAATAGTGTCAGCCGGAACCTAACCCCATTTTTCCTATTCGATCAATGCCCCAGTTTCCATTTCCATAGGGTTTTTCAGGAACATATCCCCAATGGAAAATGAAAATTGACTGAATGTGGCAAAAGACAGGTCACTAACTCTGTGGGTACATCGCTGGGTAAAATTAAAGTAAGCTTACATTACAAGTCTGCCCTTCAAGTAATGCGCAGTCCGATCCACCCCTCCATTTTCTAACCTGTTTACTCACCATATGGTATTTACTGATTGCACTCATTTTTCTAAACATTTAATTCCAGTATAGCTGTTATGTACAGTAATTTCTGCAGGTGAATACATTCAATTTGGTGTTTACATTGGCACAGTGGGCAGCAATTCAACCTCATTGATTTAGTGTCCTGGTTTTGAATCTCTTACCTGTTTGTTGTCTGTGTGGAGTTTGCATGTTCACTCCAGGTCAGTATAGAATGTCTTCTAGCTATGCTGGATTTCCACAATACATGGTGAAGGTATAGACTAACTGGCCTTTTGTGCTGGTTAGTGTGAGAATCTGGTGCCCTGTCCAGAGCTATTTCATGAACATCTCTTGGTAATTGTGGCCCTGGTTTGGATTAAGCAGTTGAAAATGGGATAAAGTGCTCATAAATTCAATTAATACATGGTCATGCACTTGTAAACATTACTTATCTATAAACATCTAAGCGTGGAAGTGTGTGTGTCTGTCTGTTCGGCCCGGAAGTGAGAGGGGGACTCGGGTTAAGGGCTCTCCCTCCAAAGAAACAGAAAACTAAACATCTACACGTGGAAATGTGTTTGTCTGT
>JANRMT010062803.1:6088653-6118370 GCA_026402145.1 Polypterus bichir lapradei | reverse complement strand
GTTAGCAAAACGAAACATCAGGAGAAAGACAAAGTCGCTTGGCTGCTAACATCGACAAAACTGTATCCTTTTTACTGTTCCTCCCACCGCTAATACACAAGCGAGGTGAGCAAGTCAGCAAAACGAAACCTCCTAGGAAAAGCAAAGTCGCTTAGCCGCTAACACCAGCAAAACGGTTTCCCGTTTACTTTTCCTCCCGCTGCTAATGCACAGGTGAAGCAAGCACGTTGGCAAAATGAATCCTCCTAGGACAAAAATGCCCAGATTAGTTCCTTTCAATTACCTGACATCTCCACATTTCAGTTTTTTTTCTGACGATTTCAATGGTTTCTAGGACCCCGGGTTTTACAGCTAGTAGTTTATAACTGCCTTAAAATGCAAGACAAGGGGTATGCAAACTTAGTATGTTACATTTCCACACAAGCAACCAGAAAATTAACAGTGATCCTTGTTTCTATGTTTTTCACAACTTGAATTAACAATGCATTAAAATCTCAGGAGAATTAGTCCAACAAATTGGAAATATTCTGTATTAGTTACAAAATAATTTTCAAGTAATGCTTGGAAAAAGGTGCTGTTGTTTTTTTTTTTTAGCTTGTACTTGAGTGTTTCAGAGCGAGACAGAGGGGATAGCTTTTAACTTCTGCACAGTATAATTGAAATTATCCATCCATCCATTTACCAAAGCCACTTAATAAATTATTATTAATATAAATCAAAAGGAATCACACGACAAAAAAAAATCCAATTAACAGAGAACCTTTCAGATAATAGGCCTTTTTAAGTTAGATGGAAAAATGCTGAGCTGTCAATTAGCGCTCTTTAAAGAGCTTGATGTCTTGACAAGTTTAAAGAGGAGAACTTCCATCACAAAAAAAGTTTCAAAAATGCACACACACAGTGAACTCGGCTAATTGAATTCTTTGTATAAGGCGTGAACTCATTTTGCACACATGAAATGCTAACTGGATAAAAAGGCATCCATCAGGCATTAATCTGAAAAGGTGGCAGCCATTGGGTGTGAATGTGAGTTTAAGTTCATGTGGATAAATAAAGAAGCAGCAGGGGCTACAAATGAGATGTGTGGGGATGTGTTGTGGGTGAGGTGACAGAAAAAAGAAAAAGCATGAACCATGTCTTGTCTTCCTAACTCATGCTTCTGTCTATGCATGGTCCATAGGGTAAATCTTTTGAAAAACTCTTTGAAAAAGTGAACGTCCTTCTTGCAGGAAATCATTAAATGTAAATTGGGTGTACATGTGTTACAGTGTGTAAGTGATTTGTGTGTGTTCTCTGCATAACTGTATAGGTTTTTGCATTTATCCAATTGTCATTGCCCAATTTGAACATGCACATATCAGCTTAGATGGCGATCACAACAATTGAGCATTTCCTGAAATGGACTAGAATCTCACAATTCCTTGGTGTCTGTCACTTGCCCAGTTTTGCAGAGAAAAACCTACATACATTATATATGGTGTAGTTGGATACAAATATTCTAAATAGCTAGATATATATTGATGGTTGCTACTATCTCTCAATCTATAATTTCATTATGTTTTTAAAATGGTGCTCAGGTTTTCTCTCACTGTCCAAAGACATGCAAGTTAGGTGAACTGGTGATGCTAAACTGACCCTAGTGTGTGAACTAGGGACAAAGTGTTTGGTGTGGGTGTTTTCCTTACAATAGTCTGGCGACCTGTCCAGGGTTTGCTCCTGCCTTGTGCCCTATGCTAGCTGCGATAGGCTCCAGCCCTCAACAGTGACCTTGGTGGGGATTAAGTGGGTTATAAAATGACATGACATGACATTATTCAAATGATTTAAATCAGAAATTGCATAGATAAATTACCAGTTCTTATTGGTTTATACGGTCACTAGCTGGGCTACCCATCTAGGACTGGTTGAAATGTAAGTAGTCAAAGTAGACCTTAGCGTTAACGTTTGTAGTACACATGTGTGTCATCTCGTGTTGCTTGGTATGGGATTCATAAAAGCAGTGCTAATGTTTGTAATGCGCCATCTATTGGAATGGGAAACGCAATGCATTTTATTACTATGTTTGTGAAGCACCATCTTTAGGAATGACAAAGACATTGCAACAAGACACACACACTTGTCATTTTTTTAAGGTGGACCAGCTGTGCTACTTGTCTAAGATGGGTTGAAACCTAATTTCCTAGTTTCCTAATTTTCCCTAATTTCCGACTTTCCTAATGTCCATTTGATCTGGTATAATATGCATCACTGTCCCTCATGGTGACCTTTTATCTCTTTGGACAGAGCCACCCTGTTTTTGCTGCTTCCTCTCTGTATCGCTCTTTGAACTGACCATTCTTATAGTCAAAGTGTTTTTCTGGGATATTGCGGCAGTGGTCTCTACCACATTGGCCTGGTGCAGCAACTCTAATCTAGTCGTGTTGTGGCTTTGGTTTCCCAATATGCTATTTTCATTCGTCCATTGGCCAGCACATAAAGTTATTAGTCATTAGTATCACAGCTATAAACGTTAAACATGTAGACTGAGCAGGGGTAAGAAATTTGCTCCCAAGCTACTGTTGCTGGCGCATATGAAGTTGGACAACAGAAAAAGGCAATAAGACTGATTTTTTTTATTTTAAGAGACTTGCTTAGTGCTTTTGTTATCTTTTTTTTTTTTTTTTTGACCCTTCGTCTATGCCTTTTGCCAATTTAAATTTTTTCCTTCCTATTCCTGGCAACGCTCACAAGTTAACATTTGAGTTGCACGATTTATTGGAATGTATTTGTAATGCATGTAGTTAAAAAAATTACATTTTTCATACCAACAGATGGCGCATCACAAACTTTAGCACTGCTTTTACGAATCCCATACCATAGGGTATATAACAGAAACATACAGTAGCAACTGGAAGATATACAGACACACACACAGACGCGTGTCATTTTAATAAGGTGGACAAGCACGACTTCTGTCTGTCCAGCACTTGCTTTCTGTTGGCATAATTCAGAATTAACTTTTGAAATGCACAACACTATTAAAGTGTATTTTGTAACACATGTAGTAATAAAAGGGTTTACCTCACAAACATTAGCACAGCTTTTATGAATCCCATACCAAAGGGCATACAAAAGAGACATGGCAACGGGATGGACACACAGATAGACAGTGGATAAACTCATACTGTATTGGTCCATCTGGCAATTACTTTCTGCTTGACATATTTAGCATTAACATTTGCAGTGCACCATCTATTATAATGTATTTTGCAATGCACTCTTCATTCCAACAGATGGTGCATCACAAATCCCATACCAGAAGGCAAATAACAGAGACATAGCAATTGAGTGGACACACAGATAGACATATACTGTACAATACACACACAGACACTTGTCCTTATTTTTAGGTTTGTCAGGTATACAGAACGAAGTGTACGTGTATACGCTAATCAACATCCAATATATCACCATTGACCAGTGCCATAGTTAGTGCATATAAAACCTTACCTTGGAAATTATGTTGTATTTACCTGTACACTATCTACCATTAGAAGTCTGGCAGATTTTGGAACTGGTAAGAACTTATGAAGCCCCGTAGTCCATCTTTAGCTTTTGCGCCAGCTACTCTGCTCTTCCCACACCTTCTATAATTTTTTCCCCTTCACCTGAAGTTGTTAGCTCTTCTCTGTGAATGTGCCTCAGTTTCATTTGAACATTCTGCTTTCTTCTTCACCTTCTGATGATATTTTTTCTGCAGCTCAGTGTTAGGAACAATTGCATGTCAGGATACTTCTCAGGAGTCAGCCAGTGCTCCACCGTCATCTCACATGCATACACTTGGCATTTCTGGTATGATCTGCATGTGAAGGTGTATAAACCTGATTTGCACAAAGGCCCAGAATAAAGATCTCAACCCTCTCAAATGCCCACCCATTTAGTGGTTGTGTAAATACTATGAGCGCTCTGAGTTTATACTCAGTAAACAGAGTTATACAAAAAGTGATATTGAATTAGGTACAAGGGCCATCCTGCTAAATTACACTCCATCAACTTCCTGCCACCCCATGAACTCTATTCTTAGGCCCAGAATACCCTGAATGGAACTTGGCACCCCACTATTTCCAGGTGGAGACACAATATAATTAAAGAGGCATGATGCCAGGCCTCACTCTTTCGTGGTCTTCTTTGTTCAAAGTCTTCTCGTTCCAGCCACACCTCCTGGGCACGTCAGTCTTTGGCTTTGTGCATATGTAATATATTTGTGTGCGTTCTTGTCAAGGCTGGGCACCGCATTCTGCAATTTCACTGATGTAAAAATGGAAGAGAAACGCAGGGGGTAAAAAGTGACATTTAGGCTATTTTCTTTCGAAAGGCAGCTACCACTGTGCTCGGAGTAAAAAAACGCACAAAAAAAAGTTAATGGAATCCCAAGCTGTGACCCAACTTTAAATCAATGTAGTGAGTGATTTGAAGTCACACGTCTTGTCATATTGCCTAAAAAGAATTGATTGTGTGTTTCTTCCTTTCTTATATGTATTTTTTTTCCTTTTTTTCCTCTTTTTCTTCTTCCCCAAGATTGAATAACCGTTCCAAATACTGCTTCCATAGAGCTGTGAATGACAAACTGCTCCTTTTAGAAAACTCTTTATAAATCAGCAAAACAATAGCAGGCGTCCAACACCGTGCTTTGACAAATTGAAAATAAATTGTGCCTGCTCTCGGGAAAAAAAATGGCGCACCCCATTAGCTGCCAGGAAAGGATGGACGGGCTGAAGAAGCAGTGTGTGGTGTATGAGGTGTAGGAGGTAGGCAGGCTTATCTAAGTCAAAGAGTGGCTCTTAAAATAAAATAAAGTTGTGAAAACACCGCTTTATAATGACAGCTTCATTGTGTGCCTTGCGAGGAGGTGCTGATTTATTCAAAGCGGTGCACGCTCAGCAGCAGAAAACATATATCTTACAATCAAAGCTCCTCATGGGTCTCCCCTAGTTTGGACTGTAATGCGAAGAACTTGAGCCCAGCTTTGTGTTTCTGTCTATCTTGATCAATTATTCATTTACCCCGGGGGTCTTTACAGAAGGCAGCTTTCAGAGTAAGCCTTTCCAATGATGAGAGATGACTGTTGTAATCTGGCTGGACTCTGCCCTTACTTGACAAATCTCAGGAGGTCCAAGAGCAATTCATAAACAGGAGGCTGTGAAAGGCCAGCCCATCTCTGCAGCCTCGGTCTTCTCTCTTTTTAAAACCAGCAGCTACTTAACCATCGACTGACTGACATTTAACTAATCCATTGCTCATTATTGTGTCGTTTGGAGATTCCATCATATCCCGCATGGCTGCACCAACAAAAAGCTATTACACACTTTCTGGACAGCTCATAACCTGGAGTACCTTATTTCTATTATGGAACACTAAAATGTCTCGTTTCTGCAATAATTTTTCATTATCATTTAATGTTGCAGAAACACTACATGAAAAATGTGTTTACCAGGATTTCTTGAAGTGCAGGTCTTGTCTTACTCCTGAGATAGCCAATCAGAGCTCTGAATTTACATAACATAATATCCTCAAACTCACTTATCCATTTCAGGGTCACAGAAGCATCTGCACAAATCCTGGATGGGACGTCAGACCATCAGAGGGTCTACTCATGCATACACAATGTGCACACACACAAACCAGGCAAGCTAATCAATTAATCTTAGGTCTGCCGGTGTTTAGGATGTACTGATATATCTCTCTATTATAATAAAAAAATCCTGGGATGAGACAAGACTTTTTAGCCTGGGACGAGACAAGACTTTTTCAGAGAGATACTTTCAAGTCCCACGAGACGAGACTTTGTGTAAAGGGATTTAAACAGAAATAAAAGACAAAGAGTAGATGACAAAGTAGAATGTCGTAAAGAATTCAAAAATGTTGGCGTGATACATATGCAGAGCAAGTTAGAGATAATGAAAGTACTCAAATTTAAAAGTCTCAAAAAAATGATAGTAAAGATCGCATTAGCGCTAACAAACAAAAATTATTACTCCGTGAAATAACGGAACAGCGAAAAGAGATTGAATATATTGTTCAGATTTAAACTTTAAATCGGAGACTTATAGATCGTCTAATTCATGTTGCCATCAGGGCAAAGTAGTGTTTCTTCCCAATGAAGAGGCGTATCTGTGAGATTTTAAAGATTTGTGGGGTGGTGAAAGTGAAATACACATACGCGAGCGTCAGAGATGTAAAGTAGCTGACGCATAGCGCAGGCCGGGGGGTTGGCGAGGGAAGTGAGCAGGGGGCAAAGCTCCCTAGTGTATAAGACGAATGTGCAAAGTCCAAACAGTGGGATTTAAACTCAGAATAACAGACCAATGAGGGAGGGCCAGTCTTATCCAGCTCAGAATTCACTTTTCCCCAATGTATAACACATACTTTACATAGAAATAAAGGGAATAACTAAAATATATGGTTTATAACATGAGGTATATTTATTGTCACCCATCTTCCCCAGTGCAGAAGTCATAAAATTGTGCAGAAATAGATTAAAATCTGTCTCCTCAGATTTGATTCAGTATTAATTGAACACAATCCATAGTAAATAAGATCTATCCAGTCATCCTCGTAATGCTCTTTTCCTATTTATGGTCACAAGATTCCAAAGCCTAAAAATATGTTCTTAAATTGTATGTAAAATAATTCATAGTGAGCAAGAAAGTCACAGCTCTGCCCTGGTACTGGCTATCAAGGTTTCAGATGTCTTCTTTCTGTTTTATTTTGCACACTCAAAAATTCTTCAGGCTTTCAGCATTTTTTGGCTCAACAGACCTTAATCCGCAAGTCTTTTTCCAATTAACCCAATGGTTTATTTGTCTCCAGTTCTGAATTTTGTTGCCAGCTAACTTTATGTGTAGTAATATTGACACATGATTTACAAGAATGTAAACGACACAGCCCCATATATGTTCTTCTTCTCACTGATTTTCACAATGCTCACAGCTGTAATTTAAGATATCTGTCCATCTATTTTCCAACCTGCTCATCCAGTTCACGGTCTATGCAGCACTTATTTAATGTTTAGATGTATGTCATGTATCTTATAGAAAAGTGTAAGTGGCAATGGATTTGGACTTTAAGCCACAAGCCACAAGAGTGTCATTTGAGTCTCATTATCATTTAGTCTTAATTGTAAAAATGTAGAGGCAAATGAGATAATATGGTGTGGATGCAGACTGTCATGCTGCCTCACAGCCCTCCAGTGTCTTGGGTTTAAATCCTATAAATTCACTTAATTTTTATTGTCTCAAGTGGGAAATTTGTTTTGTCAGCAGGTTCAACAGAGAGATCAAGGGATCACAAAGAACACAACCATCAAACATAAACTTAGTACATGTAGTAAGTACCAAGGAGGACAGACTGACATGCCAGCTGGATGAGGGAACAGCTTCTTGCCTGGCTGTGAAGAATATAAAGGATGGACGAGCAGAAGTCATAGGCCAGGAGCAGTTAATTCCCCCTTACGACAGGTGGCAGTGATCCTGCTGAAGTGTCCCATTTTGGACACATGCAGGGTTACATGGGAATTGGAGTCTTGAAGTGCAGCCCTCTTGGGTTTTTTCTGGGTGCTGCTTGAGGGTGCTGTCTGGGGAGGATCTCCCTGGTTTCCATATGACACGGAAGTGTTTCCAAGAGGACACACTGTTGCACCAGAAGCATTCCCAGGTCCAGCTTAAAAGAAGCCCGCTGCCTCTCCTGAATGCAACACTCGACAAGAGGAGCGGAAGGAGAGAACGAAGATTCACTATCTTTGTAATTGTGGTTTGGTTGTTTGTGAATGTTTGGCAATTCATTTTATGGAATAAAATCCTATATTTGAACCCGGGACTATATTGGGTACTATTGTGTCTAGGGTTTGGGGCTCAGTGGTGCCCCATTGTGGTCAAAAAGTAACAAATTCATCAGTGAGCATAATAATTCTGATATCACATTTGATCCTATTTATTACATCCATCCATTATCCAACTTGCTATATCCTAACTACAAGGTCACGTGGGTCTGCTGGAGCCAATCCCAGCCAACACAGGGCACAAGGCAGGAAACAAACCCCGGGCAGCGTGCCAACCCATATTTATTACATATTAAAATTAAATCAGCATTAAAACTTGGCTAATTGGCTGATTGATGCAAATGTTAACAGCTCACTCCATGATTTAAGTACAGGTACTGTATGTGGATGTAAAGTTGAATCTCTTTAGAAGATTAATAGCAGTTGGCATGAATGTGAGCTGGTTGTTTTTTTTATCTTGAGAACCTTGAACCCGTGACATGATGTCAACAACGTGAATTGAGGCTATGGTGGGTGAGCCTGGTCTGACAGACTCTGCTTTCTGTAATACTTGCTTATTCAACAGCTCTGTGAGACTTCACTGTTGAGACCTTGTTGTTTACTGCTCCATTTTACAATTTGATTAATTCAGTTTTTGATGCTGTCATTAAGATTTCTAAACATGAGTGGAAACAAAATCAATACAGGAGTTATAAAACATTGGCGTAACAGTTGGATTCACATTAAAAAGACCCGGCTTTCTTAGACAGTTATCTCAGGCTTTGCAAGTAGTTTCCACATTCTCTCGTTCACTACACTGAATTTTTCCCTATTGTCCCTCATGCTAATGATGTGTCTTTCTAGTTGATTGGTGATGCTAACCTGGCCCCAAAAGGTATACTTGAGTGGGCTCTGCGATTTGCTGTTTTCCCAGTCCATGGTTTGATCTTTCCTTGAGCCAATGACAGCCAGGCACAAGCTCTGATTCTCTCTGACCCCGAACTGAATTCGGCAGGTGTTGAGATTATTATGCAAGTAATTATAATGCAACTCAGTTTTTTAAGCCACCTTGGGTAAATGTGCCCATATATACCATATATAATAATCCATTCATCCAGTTTCTACGCTACTCATAGAGTTCATGATCATACTATGTTGGTGTTTATCCCAAAACCATTAACCACAACCTGGAAACCAACCTTGAATGGAGTGAAAATCCACTCACACACACTCTGGCTAGTTTTGAGTAGTCCAGTAAGCTAACACCAAAGCCTAATATGAGTGACTGAATCTGTGATGGACAGGCACACAGTTCAGGGTTCATTCTAGCCTTGAGCCAGATGCTAGCAGCATGCACCCTGGCTGCCAAAAAACTGGATAAAGTGGGATGAATGAAATTATTTGCAAATTTCAGAACTGAAAAGACCACAAAAGTCATGACATTTTTGACATTTTACATGCACAGATACTCTATACTTGTGTATGTGCAAAGTATATTAACAGTACATACTCTTTATGCTTTAGTTCAAAATCTCTGCTGTGTTCGGAGCTTTCCCTCAAGTACGTCATTATATAAGAATAAACTGCATAACAAAACAACTTTAAAATTTCCTAATATATAACTAAAGTATGTATTTGCAGTCTCATAGATACGCACCTTCTGCTGTCTTTGCCAATCCCCAACAGTGCTAAATTGTCACAACAAAAAATTAATTTTTGGAAAACTAAAGAAATTCTCTTGATGCTGTCGGCATTGCTTATTCTTCCAAGCTCACTTCCTCTTAATCAGGATAACAGGGAGACAATTGTCTGTGTTAGCAGCGTTCCAGTGTTCAGCCCTGGAATGGATTTTTCAGGCACGTGCCTGGGTTCTATCGATGGCCACGCCCCTCATGAGCATTGAGCCCCGCCCATCTCAATGTGATGCAGCCTTTACTATGGAGCAGTTAAGTGACAGGAAGGGTGGTAAATAAATGGAGAGCAAGCTCTTCAGGGGTTGCACTAATATTTTGCCCCCCCCCCCCTTTAAAAAAAATTTTTTTTTTTCATTAATGGTAATGTTTAAAATTTGACTTTAGTTGTAATCTGTTTGGGCACCTCTACCAATTGTTGCTTATATATACTTGGACATTATTTTCTGTTTTCTCACAATAGTTTTAAATAATGGACATTAATACAGTAATCGCGTTTAACATGATCTCCATTTTTATGACATCTCTCCCGGTACTCACTTGGTGTGCCACTCAAATCCACCTCCACAGAACATCTCATGTGACCACCTTTTTATAGAAGGATGGCATTTTGCTTTTGCTTATGGAAAGGGAAATCTAGATGACAGAAGCTACTGAGATATCATTAGCACTTTTGAAAAGTATACCCAGCCAACAAGAGAGTTATAGGAATGGCACATGGATTATTACTCTTTCTAAAAAATGTTCACATATATCTAGAACAATGACACATTTTCCGAAGTTCTCCCTTTAAGATGTTTAATCTACATACAAACTCCACTCAGAGAGTAATGGGCCTTTGATCCATACCTAGGATTCTAGAGCTATAATGCAACAGTATCATATATACAGCAACTTTAGGTGGTACTCAGACCCCTTTGAGTTTTCACATGCTGGACCCAAACGTGTAATAAGCAGAGTCACTAGAAATGGTAAAGAAAATCAAATGATTATGGCCAAATGTTTGGGGGTTAGTTAGTGTCCAATCCAATGTTACCTCTTTTGAAGTCACAACTACTAACTGTCATTTAATTTTTCTTAAGCCTTTCTTCCTAGAAATCACTTCCTCTGGTTTGAAAGAAGCAAAAGATGAAAAGTCCGTTACTGTTTCATGCAGTTCTTCAGTTGTGTTATTCTTATGTCGTGGTTGTGTCCTCATGTGTAACATTCTGCTAGAGGTAAAAAAATCACTCTGCATCCTATAAGCACATAGAAAGATTAGGGTTAGACCTTGTAATTAGATTAAATTAGTGCAATGAGCATCACATACAAAGAAATGGAGTTATATAAAGTTTCACAGCATGTAAAATGCAGTATTCATCAAAGGAGAGCACCCTGAGCTGCTTCAGTGTTTGTAAATTACTATATATCATTTAACATTATCATTCCGACAATTAAAAATCAAATCGTGTCTTCTCACTTGTGTTACAAACCTTCCAGCAACAGTAAAAAAATAAACTTCTTACATTTGGCAGAAAAAAAAATTAAGCATACAAACAATATTCATGAACTATTTGCGTTTGGAGGATTTAAAGAAAAGCTCAAAGGATAAAGCTAATCCATACTCACGTAATGTTAGTTTTATTTAAAATGCAGAACAGTTATAGTGTGGAAGGGGTCATTTGTGTCCACACTGTTCTTTTACTTCAGTTCGGTGGCAACCACCTCATGAAGATTTAATTTCTTTTTGAAAAATTGCTCAGGGAAAAACATTGAGAAAAATTCTGCAGATGTACCCATTGCCGTTTTGCTTTTCATTTGCAGATTTTATCATTTCCCCTTATTCTTCTATTTGCTCTATACTTACATTTATTGTATTATTTGTAATTTTCAACTGATCTCTTTCCTCACAAGTTTACAATTAGAGTCTTCAGATAATTCTTGAAGATCCCTTTATATGTCATCTGTTTGACTCTGTTCTTTGCTGGGCCAATTAGCTACCCTTGTTTTTTTGGGGGGGTCTTTTGACTGTTTTTGATTTTTACTTTGTTTTTTGACTTATAGTTTATGTTCTTGGATTAAATTCTTGGCTTAGCAGTTTAGCTTTCAGAAATTTTGGCTTAGTTATTTTGTTTCTTTCAAATGTGTTTTTTGAGGAATTTTATGTTTTATTTTATTTTCATTTAATAAAATAAATAGTTTTATTCATTTCAAGCCAGGGGTTTTGGAAGATTCTCTTTCTTTTCTTGAGATTTAAGGGCTTAAGCCTTTGTTGAGTGGCCAGGCCTAAATCTTGTACTTGTATTATATTTTACATATAAATGCTGTGTCCAAGTGTCAAATGATTGTTCGTGAACCACTGAGGCTAGAACTTTGATCTTGATCTTAATCGAAAGTGATAGGTCAAAAAATGTAGATAAAAGCAATCACAGTATAGTTACCATGATTTGTATCTTTCTCATGGCAAACTGCGTAGGTAAACTGATTAAGAAGGTGACATGGAAAAAAAAGAAAAAGAGCAGCAATATCTGCTGAGCATGATGCAAATTACATAAGCCAATTTTGTGATGAGAAGAATAATAAAAGCACACATGGTGTGGCAAATGGAAATTTGTTCCTGGGGGACCGGAGGTCCATGTATTCCCTACCGTATCTTATATATAAACGTCTATGTGTGGAAGTGTGGGTGTCTGTCCGGCCTGGAAGTGATAGGTGAAGTCGGGTTAAGGGCTCCACCTCCAAGGAAACAGAAAACTCATATGCGCTAATAACGCAAGCAGGGCCAGCATGTCAGAAAAACTAAACCTCAGAAGAAAGACAAAGTCGCTTAACTGCTAACATCATCAAAACGGTATGCCTTTTACTTTTCCTCCTGCCACTAATGCACAAACAATGCAAGCACATCAGCAAAATGACTCCTCCTAGGAGAGAGATGCCCAGAGTAGTTCCTTTCAATTACCTGACATCTTTATATTTCAATTTTTTTTCTGACGATTTCAATAGGTTCTAGGACCCCTGGCTTTTTACAGCATGGGCTTACATAGCTAGTATATATATATATATATATATATATATATATATATATATATATATATAAAATATTGTAGAATGCAAAATGTCTCTGAGTGATATTGGGCCATGGGAGAGAGGAGGGGACTAGGTGCCTGGCGCCTGTCAGCCATGCAAATGAGTGTCACTCACAAAAACTGTGGGCGGAGTTCACAGGGCTTCATGTAACCAATGAGGACTATGGAAGGGATCAGAAGAGAAAACTGTTTGATTCAATATGTAAATGAAAGCGCAGAGGTAGAATAGAGAAAAAGCAGGGGTTGAATGGTTCCTTTCAAAACTGTAGAAGCTGCGAAATAACAAGCTGTGAGTTCCAAGAAACCTAAGTGGAAGTCACCGTTAGGTTAGGGCATTATCCATGGCCATAACAATAACAAAGGACAGGTATTATTTACAGTTATAAATGGTTCAAAAAGTAATTTCTCTTGTTATTATTCAAATGCAGTGTTCCGTTTTTTTTTAGTTGAACCTGGCAAACTGTTTTTTTGTGGATTGCACGTGCTGCTCTCTGCATTATCCTTATCCCTCTACTTATATGCTGGGTCACCACGATCTATAAATACACACTAAATTTGTTACTTAGTGCGCCACCTACTGATGCTAACAACACAATGCAACTATGCTACATTGCATGTAGTGGGTTATTTGTGTGAAATGTCCCTCCCCATGACTAGTATTTCATTAAAATAAAGCAACAGGTAGGTGGGAAATGCTGGGGTGGGTGTGTCTGACACTTCACTTGTGCCACAAATGTGGAGCCTAAATCTGATATGGCAGGAGATTTACGCCCTTGGGTCTTTTGTACTGATTGATTGTCCTTCCTGGCCAGTGATTTTTTAATATATAGCATTTTATGAGATAATAGTTGGGATCTCATCAGCATATCACATAATGTCGATATCGTACATTACGGGGCTTCATGTAAAAGTAAGTGAGAGGACATTTATGCTACAATTGCTTTTGTGCTAACTGAAGATAATGCTAAATATGGCATTCTATGTGTTTGTGAGACGGAATGCCAGTCATCGGTTCTTCTGGGTAGCTTGCAGGCAGGAAAAAGTTTTTCTGATGTTTGAGATCCGGCCTACAGCCAGCATACTCTTGACCTTGTTCATTAGAGAGCCTATCATAGATATGAGAGGAAATTTATATGAAAGTGGCTTCTGTGCTGCCCACATATCCTTTATTACCCACAGTATTTTTTTACTATGTGATTTATGCTAAGTAAATTAGTTTCCTGCTGCTCACTATGGTGGAAGATCTTATACGACAGGTGGACTCTTGCCTGTGTACCTTGAATCATACTATTTTGTATTTGTTAAGACTTGACATGGAAACAAGGGGAAGTTTATTGCAGGGGGCTTTCCCACAATTTTGCTAAATAAAGTATTTAGTGGGGTTATGGAAGAGAATGTGTGGTAAATCAGAGGGCATTTTCTGCTAATTGAGGGATACAACATTTTCTGGAATTGGCCTGCTAGACTTATATCATTGATTTTATCTCTTAAGGAAATATTAGTGAGAATAAATGTGTTCTAAGGGACATGGCTTTCACTCTGCTTGTGGTCTCATCATGTCCGATGTGATCCAACGGTCATTGACCCTATGAAGTACAACAATGAAAATCACAACTCAATCAAGTGAAAAAAACAAACAAACAAAAAAAGACCTTTTGGTTACGAATGTTGCAAGTGCATTAAAAAATCCATCCAGCTGACGTTTAAGGATATCCTACTGTGTTGAGTGCTGTGTATTGTTTAGTTTCTTATGTATCAGATGCTCTTGTCATTTTTTTTCCATCATATGTGATATTCTGAGAAGTGTCTGCTGTATTCTGTGGTCACCATGGGGTACCTTCCAACAAAGTAAGTGTAATTTTATGAAACACAAACATAAACAATACAACCGCGTAGTGGTTAGTTGTTGGGGAGTGACCCCCAAGGATTTACAACAAAACCCGTTTTATAATCCACGACATCCACACCACTGAACACAGTAAGTACAAAGTTACCAACAAGAAACTAAACAAAAAACTTGAAAGACAAAGCAAGCAAGCACAATGGAGTGAATGTGACCAGTCGCCATTCACGGTGCTTGTAGCAACTGCCTTGACATCTTATTCATGCAGGTCAATGAACCCTGGAAAATAGATCATTAGAGGGAGAAATCACACAGAGCAAGAGACTGAAAAGTTGGGGGGAAAGCTCCAATATACTTTGACAAACTGAAAGGCTTGCTTCTTATTCTTCTCTTCCGTCATGTGCAAAAAAACATTTTCTTTTTATCTTTTTTGCAATGCCTCCCCTAATAGACATTTTTAAACATTTCATTTCATCTGCGGAGAAAAAAATGCAGACTCTCAAGGACATTCAGACTACAGAGCTCTCGTCGACCCACAAAGATTTTTTTTTTTTTAAACATTAATCAAAAACAATAAACACAAAACGGTCACTTCATAATGCAAATGTCACAAATGAATAGGCGGCTTGTGTTGAAATCCCCCCAGGGCTCAAGCAGGCTCTGGTGTCTTTCGGAAGTCTGCAACATTGTCATATTGGATAAATCTCTTCTTGCTATTATGATCTGCTATAGACTAAAAATCCTGACAAACACAATCACTGCTGTCTCTTGTACAGATGAAGCCCAGCAAATATCCACAGAGGTGCTCACTATTGTCTCCAAAGGTTTAGATTTTTTAGATAAACTACATTAAAAAATTAGAGTTTATTATTTATGACATTGTTTTAAATACTTCCATAGGCTTTCTATAAGCATTAGCTGAAAAGATTCAGCTCCTTCAGACCTTTCCCATAAATCATACCCTCCTGTCCTAGAGAAAAAGGGGTTAAGCAATTCTCTGGACCTTCTTTTATTAACACTATATCCTTGAGATGCCCACATCGTCTGAGTTGTAGCCGCACAGCTGCATTATATAGCTGCAGCCTAAACTCTGTCAACTTAAAATCCACACACAAAAATTTACAATGCAGCTATCTACCGTTTCTCATATGCCCATCTATCTACTTATTCTTTTCTTTAATCTAGGGTTCCTTTAATATCAATGTAAACATTTTTGATTTTCTTTTATCATATGTCATAAACACAACAAAAGAGCCACAAAAAAGGTTTGGGGCAGCCACCCATATATTATTCCTGGCTGCAAAAATGGATATTAATAAGGTACAGATGTCTACAGACTGGAGTCCACAACAGAACTGATTGGGAAGAACAAAGAAGGCAGCTCTAAGGGAGAGCGGAGGAAGTGACATCACCAGTGGGGCCGGAACCAGAAGTGTTGTCATTGGCCCCGGGACAGGAAGTGACGTCATCAGTGGGAGCAGAGGCTGAAGTGGTGTCATTGGGACCGGGACTGGAAGTGATGTCATCAGTGGGGGTGGGACCAGAAGTGGTGTCATTGGGGCCAGAACTGGAAGTGACATCATCAATGGGAGCGGAACCGGAAGTGGTGTCACTGGGGCCAGGACTGGAAGTGATGTCATCAGTGGGGGTGGGACCAGAAGTGGTTTTATTGGCACAGGGAGCGGAAGTTACGTCAACAGTGGGCTGTAAATGAAAAAGTGGTGTCATTGGGGCAGGGACAAGAAGTTTCATTATCAGTGGAGGCAGAACTGGAAGTGATGCAATTGAGGGCAGAACCAGAAGTGATGTCATCGGGGCCAGACAGAATTTCTAGTAACTGGTCTGCAGAGAAGTGAGAGAAAGAGTCATGGCACTCTGCCACCCCCTGGTCTGGCACAGAATTACTTTCATTTAGGCCCTTTAGCTGCCTGCCATGTGCATGTGTGTGACACATATAACTTCTTTCTTATCTATCTTTCCATCTGTTTTCTTTATCCATATTTTCTCTTAATCGATCACATCCAGCAGGTATGAAACCCACTCTTGCACGCACATCCATAACCACTCGCACTACAACAGCATATAGTCACCAGTTAACCAAACATGAAAATCTTTAGAAAGTGGGACAAATCAACATGAGCATGAGGAGCATTCACACTTACATAGTTTGGACAAGAAATGTAATTCAAGTCGCTGCAGCTAAGAGGCAGAAGCACTCTGCCATCTCATTCATTTAACATAATAATTTGTCTAGTCATGAATAGTGGGGACTCAATTATTTCCTATGTTCTTCACATTCAAAGCAGCTTCTTGTGTAGCCCCCCCCCCCAATTGTACATACAAATGAGTGTTTCTTCTTGTGCATGTAAAATTTAACATTTATTTCTCATTTGCCACATATCTGTCTAAGTCCAGCTGCCTGCAAGTTTAAAAGTGCATGAATTGCAATGTCTGCAGGCGATTCATAATATATACAACTTCAACCTGGTGCACGACAATGCCCAGCCTCATGTGGCGAGAGTATGCTGGCAGTTCCTGGAGGATGAAAGAATTGATACCATTGACTGGCCCCCATGCTCGCCTGACCTCAATCCAATAGAACACCTCTTCAGTCCATCCAACACCGCCAGGTTGCACCTAAGACTGTACAAGAGCTCAGTGATGTTCTGATCCAGATCTGTTAGGAGATCCACCAGGACACCATCCGTTATCTCATTTGGAGCATACCCCAGCATCGTCAGGCATGCTTACAAGCACGTGGGGGCCATACAAACTACTAAGTACAATTTGGAGTTGCTGCAATGAAATGAACTAGCCTGCCACATCATGTTTTCACTTTGATTTTCAGCGTGTCTTTGAATTCAGCCCCTCTGTAGGTTGATAATTTTCATTTCCATCAAACGATGTGGCATCCTTTTGTTCCTAACACATTACCCAGTCCATATCAGTAGAGATATCCAGCAGGATTATTTTTCCCATTGAGATCTGATGTGTTTTCAAAGTGTTCCTTTAATTGTTTTGAGCAGTTTATATTTACAATGTACAAAAAAATTCAAATTAAGCCAGGTATTAATATCATTATCTATGTAGTACAGCCTATTCAGAAAGCATTGGGTGCAATAGAGGAGTAAACTCCTAACAGCGCACCATCACATCTGTACAATATCGGGTCAATTTATAGCCAATAATGACTTTGGGATGTTAAAGTTAATCAAAGTAGCCAGTAAACATCTACACAGGTACAGAGAGAGTGTGTAAATCTCCGGATCAAACTGATTGGACCTAGCATTAAATCTGGAGCTGCCCCATACAAAGTGATTTCAGCCCTGTGCTGATTTGCACACCCAAAGCCTGTAAAAATACTCACATTATGGTCAATTGTTTCCTAGTCCTTCAATAATCTCCGTACTGTGAATTACCGAATATCATATCAAGGCGGGTTTGCTCTCATGTTTCACAATATAATGGGAAGCAGGAAAGCATTGTTAATGTGTTTTGATTATTTCAGGAATCCTGTCTCGGAACGTATATATTGATGTTCTGTAGGATTTAGATGTTGCAACTCACTTCTTCAGTTGGAATCACATCGTAAACATGGCTAAATCACTTCTGACGAGCAGTGGAGAAGAGCAGCATGCTGTCAATGATTTCATGTGGGTGTAAAAGCAGCTGAAATCCCCCGATGATTGTCACAGAATGGAGATAAGGTTTGACACAGTGGAGCGAGTGTAAGTGGATCAGATAGTCACATAATGGGCTCAAGGTGGCTGCCCACATCAAGCGCTTTTAAAAACTGAAGCCTGCAAGATGACTTTTGATACCAGGGGAATAACACCTGACAAAGTGGTCTTACTTTTTTGATCCTCCGGTAAATATCCAGAATTTAAAGGATTGATTGTTGCATTGTATGGCTTTTATTTGCTGATATTACTTGCTTTCTTTGTTTTCTCGCATTCTGTAGTCATAGTCGTCATCAGTCCAAGTCACAAAGAGGGGTGCTGTTGCACAGGAGACATACCTAGACATTTAAATAAATAAATGACAATACCTACAGTCTAGCCTTTTGCTGAAACATTTTCTGATAAATGACTGATATATTTTTAAAGCCTACGCCAAGCACGGCTAACCTTGGCTGTGCTCAGACAATCCATTCTTCTTTAATAAGAAATGTGCTTCCTTTGAAGATGATGTCTTTCTCAGCAGACCTAGCCTAACCTTCACTTCTTCCTCTGCTGTTTACAATGTAACCGTTCAGCCCACTGTACACATGCAGCAGCAGGTATCCGTGGCGTAATTGTACTTCAAATTGTGGCAGGCCAGGGTTTTACCTTTCCCCAAGGATACATTGTAACAAACAATGAAAGAGCTCTTTGCGTGCTCTGTAGAAGACTCCGATCAGGTTGCAGATGGCCCCCTTATAAGGTTGCCAGATGGTCTTTTGATTGGCTAAGCTGAAATCACTAAAGTTGAAAAACAAGAAAAAGGAGAAGCAAACAGATGAGCTGAAATTTACATTCTAAATAGGAAGGGCCAGCAATAATCAACTGCCCATAACGTTTCTACCATGTTAGATACTCTCTGAATTGTTTAGCCTGAAGCTTAACACACAGCATTAACAGACCTGCTTAATACAATTCCAGATCACTGGGGTGCTTGCAGTATCAGGAGCAAGGCAGGATGGGAAACAAGTCCATCACAGGACAAACTCACCAGACACCCACACAGAGCCAATTAGCTTAAAGTGTACGCGGATTGCTTAGTGATAAACCCACCCAGACACTGGGAGAACATCCAAACCAAGCAAAGCCACTTAAAAAAGCCAATCACTATACTCCAGAGCTGCCCCCTTTACGGAGTTCCTGCCATGCAGCTTCAGAACTTGTTGTTGCCAGAGTAGGCACCATCCTGAAATTGCATTAACCAGGTTAAATAAATAGAAGATTAGATTGCCACTATTTTGTTACTTTTGGATGACATCAACCACAATATGAAATTTATTATGGTCTGACTCTTTAGAGATACTGACAATAGTGCTGACATTTAAACAGTAATAAAGAAAAGAAATTGCTGTTTTTTCATTACTGCTCAATATTTTCCTCTGACTTGGATAAGGAGGTTCAGTATAATAATGGATGGATTATATTAAGCTATCCTAAAAAGCAAATGGCAGCAGTTTGTAGTCTCAGATAACATTTTATTCACAACTTACTGATATAGTAGATGGCTGGGGTGGGGGGGTGACCCAGCTGGGATGCCTTGGAGGACCAGAAGGGGGCGTACGCCCACCTCACACTACGTGGGGGCGACCACCCTGGTTGCTATGGGGACCACGGGTACAGAGCTTTGAAGCTCGACCCTGTAGGGGCCCGTGGTTGCCACCAGGAGGCGCACCAATGCCTTGGGGACCCTGGACCTCAGCACTTCCACCACACCCGGAAGTGCTGGGGGGAAGACGAGCAGGGAAACCCGGAGTGCTTCTGGGGATGCAGCCTTCACTTCCGTCACACTGGGGCGTGTTGGTGGGAGATTGCTGGAGCACATCCAGGTGCTTATAAAAGGGGCCGCCTCCCTTCATTCAAGGCTGGATTCGGGAGTGAGGAAGATGAGGTCTAGGAGGAGGCGGCCTGAAGAGAAGTGAAGGCATTTGTGTTGTGGCCAGGACTTTGGGGACCTTGGGGGTTGTGTGACACTTTAGTCTGTAAATAGTAGTTGTAAATAAACGTGTGGTGGTGATTAAGAACATATCTGCCTGTCTGTGTCCGGGACTTAGTCCACACTGATTACACTTCAACTGACGTATGCACTTTTCATGTTCATGTCATGCGATGGTGAACCAGTACACCATGACTGCTTGCACTATAAAAAAACAGACTGGATTTAATTGATCACACTGAGAACATTTGGCTGTACTGTGTGATGCTCTGCCCACCTGCCCAAATCTGCTTTCTGTCTTTAGCCCCCTGTTGCTATTAAGTCTTTGCTCACTTCAAAATACAAAAGGGAAAAAGTCTTGAGCATTGATGGGTGGCTTGCTTGGTTTGTAATGTGTAATGTACCTTGCTATCAACTTTAAAGCTCCATGAAAATTAAAGATGTCTTCAGCAAAAATGATCAGACGGATGTGAAGTTCTGCATGTCTCATCAACCGACTCCAGGATTCACACCATAATGATATACGAGGGGTCAACATTATTCCTTTTCACGAAATAGGGAGATCAGTAATATAGACACGTGAAGTGTCATTTTATGCCATGTGATGCCCAGGGCACATACAGCCACCCTATTCCCAACGCAGACAGGCAGGACACGACTTTGCCACCCAGCACACGGTTTATTTGCAATAATCCAGCACACATAGTAAAGCACCAACACAGTCCCTTCTTTGTCATCAGTCCTTCCACCTCCACTTCTCCTCAGACTTTGTGCTCTTCCACCCGACTTTGGCCGTTGAATGGTTGGGACTGGCCCCTTTTAATAGGGCACCTAAAAGGACTCCAGTGTTGCTTCTTCCGGCAACACTTCCGGGTGTGGCAGAAGTGCTACCAAAAAAAAAAAACCCTGAAAATGTTTATGCGTCCCCTGGCGGTAGCTACGGGCCCCAGCAGGGTTGAGGCCCTGCTGGAGACAAAGGGGGCTGCCCTCTGTTGGTCCGGGAGAGAAATAGGCTTGAAAACATTCTCTCCTCCGGGTCCTTCCATAATCAGGGCGTCCCGCCACAGCTATTTCGAGGTTGTTAATCGTGAACAGATTTTTGATATTTGATTCTTTACAGGCAATCCTGGCCCTCTGACAGTCACTCTCAGAAGATTCAAACTGACATATTTCAAACATAAGCATGTGGGTTTTAGACTATTTCAAGGTCAGTATTTACAAATATGATGTTATTTTCCGATGCTTTACTAGGGATCTAGTCCTCTGTGGACCTCTATCAGAGGGTGAAAAATGACACATTCCTATTGTAATTGATTTTCTCATTTAAAGATTTACCAATGTTGTTTCTTGTCCTAGTGTGTATATAAACACAGGGAAATCCAGTTTCTGTATTACATCTTGCCTGAAGAAGGGGCCTGAGTTGCCTCGAAAGCTTGCATACTGTAATCTTTTTAGTTAGCCAATAAAAGGTGTCATTTTGCTTCGCTTTTCTCTACATTCATAATGGCTAACACAGTACAACACCCTAGTACTATTGTAATTGAGAACGTTTAGATTTTAAACATTTAAACGAAGCACACTTTTTAATATTTCAAATACTTGATACAATTCGTCTTGTTTATTATGTACTTCTGCCTCATGAAGCAAATCATTACATTTCTCATGAATTCCCCAAATTAGGGACGCTTACGGTAATTTAGACTTTTTTCTTTGCAATTGTGATTTGTTCTTATACATGCTGAAAAGCACCTTGCGGTAAAATTTTGTTTGAAAATGTGCCATATAAATACATGTTTTGGTTGATGTATCTCTTCTGGACCACCGGGGCACATATCGCCACCCTAACCTGACATATACAGGCCTAGACACAAGTTCCAGCACAGCACACACTTTATTTCTACGGGGAAACGCTTTTGTTTCATTTCCCTAACAGCAACACCATGCAAACTTAGCACCAAACACAGTCCTCTTCTTCTTCTTCTTTCTCTCTCAATCCTTCCTTTCCACTCCTCCCGGCAGGCTTTGTCCACCTTCTCTTGACTAGTGGCAGCTGCCTCCTTTTATAGAACACTCCAGGTGTCCAACAAGCTTCATCCAGCAGCACTTTCAGGTATGGCAGAAGTGCTAAATAGGGCTTGGGAAACATCCAGATGCCCCTTGACGGTGGCCACAGGACCCAGCAGGGTTGAGCTTCCATGCCCTCTACCATTCCGGGGGAGATAGTGTCCAGAATAAGCTCTCTCCCCCATTCCTTCCATGATCGAGATCTCCCAGCCAGGTTTGGGCCCTAGCGGTCCACTACACTCTATATTTTTGTTTGTCATTGCTGGGGAGTTGTGATGTGTGACATGTTGGTTGATCAAGCAAGTAGGGTTTTACTGTACTTTGTATATGTGACAGCACTACCACTAGAAAGATGACTGTCACATCTACAGAGTCTGTCTCCCTATTAGAAATATTGACTTTGACCGATTTATCTTGTATCTAGTGACTCTTCCATCTATATAATACGCCAGTCACATCCTGAGTATCTATCTGCCTATTTAACAAAGGTAATTGGATCTGTCTATTTTGAATAGTGTCTTTTCTATCTGTCTATCTGTGTTCCTTTCATTATCTATCTATTGTGAACTTGTACCTGGACACAGACAGACACGGACGCCAAATGTCCCAAAACTCACACGTTTTATTCTTTTAGCACAACACACAGTGCTCCAACTAGCCACAATGCTCAGTCCTGTCCTTCCACCTCCATTCCTCACTTGTAAGCTCCGTCTTCTTCCACCCGACTCCGGCTCCCCGAATGGAGTGAGGCGGCCTCTTTTATACTGCACCCGGAAGTGCTCCAGGTGCTTTCTGATTAACATCCGGCCGCACTTCCGGGTGTGGTGGAAATGCTGCATGCCAAGGCTCTGGAGCTGTCCAGGTGGCCCCTGGTGGTGGCCATGGACCCCTCCAGGGTTGAGCTTCTAAGCTCCAGTTCCGTAGCCCTGATGTAAACCGGGGGGCTGCCCTCTCGTGTCCTGGGGAAGTGCTGGTGGTGATATGTCTATTCCCCCGGTCTTCTCCTCAACAGGGCATCCTGTCTGGGCAAGATCCCTGGCAGTCCATTCACACTATATAACAGAAACAAACCTTAATCTTTCTTCATCTCATTTTTCATGTTGTGCCTTTTCCATCACTCATTGTTTTCTTATACATTACCTTATTTATCTATCTTATAATGCACGTGTCATTATTGCTCTTTCTTTTGCATAGGCTTTTCTATTTATCTATCATTTAATGCTTTTGCTATTTGTCTTCTGTGGTGTATGTGTATATACAGTATGTATTCATCTGTGTTTGTTGGTGGGAAAGTTTTAACCTTGATTGGTGACAATAGACTGCCTGCAATCATTACATGTCACAAACGCTGCATCTTGAAGAATGATCATATTAGCTAGGAGGCCACTTGCCTCCATCAACCTGTACGAAAACCTTCAATGAAACCGATGGTAAGGAGTGTGCTGCCACATCCTCTAGTTCCTCATGCTGTGTGGGCGGTGGGGGCAACAGGGAATGTGAATAATGAATTAATTAAAAACAGATAGTGAATGAAGAGAGGCACCTTATTCTCCGCACAGGGAAAAGCCAATCACAAAGCACTGAGCTGTGAGTTCCATCCATTATGTTGAGACTGACAAGTTACCAGTAGTCAGGAAGGGAGATCCACTTAATAAATCAAAACTGACAACTTCTCTCAAACTGAAAGGCTTTTACACAACCCTGCACTCCCCCTCCACCCCTCCCTCAACAAGTCAACTTACAAAATTAACCTTTTCCTACCTAAATAACACATTACAACTGCTTCTGACCAAAACCCACTTTTTTCTGTCCTTCTTATGTAAGCCTGTTAATTAAAGTGTTTGATTTTTATCTTTCTTGTCAAGCAGTTTAAAAGAACCTACTCTTAGGCTAATGACATTTTTGGTTATTATTACAAGCATGCATCTTAAAAGAAAAGAGATACACATTATCACAATAATAATACATTTTCTCCCCACAAAATTCCTTTCCAGAGCATTTAATGCATTGAGTGCAGCATAAAAGCTAAGAACATACTCTGCAGCTTCTTTTTGAATGTAAATGAAAATTCCATTGAGTAGTGCTGACACGGTTGTCTGCAGTCAGGTGGTGGCGCTCTCTGATTCTTATCGTAGTGGTAGTTCTAGTAATAGTATTAATAGACTGGCATGTGTATTGAGTGACCCAACTCACCTCTCACCTCTAAACCCAAATGTGATGTCACCACAAAGGAAATCCCTGTAATGACTGGAAGGGTCAGAAACGTCTCCATGAAAATTTCAGAGCTGCCAAGTTAGAGTGCTCTCTGGTGGCAGATGGGACTACTACACCACACCTGTTGTGCTCAACTTTTAACTTGCCATTTATCACTTTTAACTGTCTAATCATATAAACTGTATGCATTATGGTTTTGTTTTGTAAGCTGCCCTGGATATAGGCTTCTATTTAATAAAGAATGGTACCTAATTTCTCATTTAAAGGGGACGACACTGTCACAAAAACGACACAAAGTCATCAGAAAGGTTTGGGGCAGCCACTCGGATATTGTGCCTTGGCTGCAAAATGGTAAAATAATTGAGGGATGTCCACAGGTACGAGTCCAACACAGAATGGCTTTATATGCCGAGACCGGAAGTGCCATCATCAGTGGGGCCCGAACCGGAAGTGACATCGTCATTTGCTCCGGAAGTGACGTCATCAGTGGCAACCAGAAATTTCCTGTGGATGGTCTGCAAGGGACTGAGAAAGAAAGTCAGTGCACCTCGCCGCTCCCTGGTCTGCTGTGGAATTATTATCATTCAGGCCCATTAGCTGTCTCCCAATCGCATTTGTGTGACTACCTTCAAGGGTAATGCTGGAGCAATTCGGGCAGCTGCCTTCAAATCCCCCAGGCCCATCTCTGATTCTTGTGTACTGTTTACAGTGTACTCACAGGGAACTCTCTGAGGTGCCCCGTAAATACCAACATGACAATCATAAAGGCTCTTGAGTCACTAGAGTGGCCCACCTCAGATCATGTGCTCCTTCTAAATGCTGCATTCCTGTTAATCAGTCAAACTTAAGAAAGTATTCGGCATAGCATTCAATTTTTAGTTTCATTCATATACAGACTTTTCTTTACCAGATATGTCTGACCTCCTCAATGACTTTTTAAATAAACGAATCCTCAACATCCCCGCCTGTGCAGCTGTCTGCCCATCAGGGCCCAAGAGACTTCAATACGTCCTCCCCCTTTCCTGATATTAAACAAACTGTGCATGCGATGCGATCTTGGTTTTAATTCCAAAGGGCTCGTTTGATGTGTTGATTAAAAATTTAGATGTAAAAGGCAAGCAAAATAAGAAAAGGCTTTGAACCGATAAGGTCATGAAATCCCCCAAATAGCTTGATATACTGTATATGTTTATTGGTGTTCCTCTAAAGGCATGTTTAGTAATAAGTTAAAAACGACATTCTTCAGTTGTTGATTTCTCTGATTCTTTATGTTGTTAAACACAACAGTTCAGACAAACAACTTGAAGACTGAATGATCAGATTCAGGCATTGACACAGCCTTTTTCAATAATAACTGAAAGCTTAGCAGATTTTGTAAGTTAACTGCTTTTCATTTGCTTTTTTTTTCTCTCAATGCATTTCATACTGCCATGAATTCAACCATCTTTAGGAAGTGCAAGCACACCACACTCTTGAATGTAAATTTATGTGTTTATTTCAGGCCAATTATACATTGATTGCAAAATTCCATCAAGAACATGCTAGGTCACAAAGAAGATGGCTTCTGATGGCACGGGTAGCTAACGCAAAGCAGTAGGCAATTCAGTGAGGTTGGTTTATCTCCCTTCCCTTTTGAAGATCCAGCGTGAGCAGGGCCTTGTGTTCAAGATGGTGTTCTCCACCTAAATCATTCCCATAAATGTCTCCTTATATTTAATTTTCCATTTGTGTTGAAGACGGTGTCACCCCTCCCAAATTATTCCCATTAACTCATGTCCTTAAAGAATGTGAATTTATTTATTTATTCCAGGCAAATTACTTATTGATCACAAAACTCCATCAAGAACATGCTAAGGCAGAAGCAAAATGGCTTTCGATAGCATGGGTAACTTAAACAATGCAGCTGGCAATTCGGTGAGGTTGGTGTAACCCACTTTCCTTTATAAGACCCAGTGTGAGCAGGGCCTTGTGTTCAAGATGGTGTATCCACCTACCGTATATACTCAAGTTTAAGTTCTCCTGCGGATAAGTCGAGACTTGATTTTACCATATAATTTCTGGTATTTTATAATGTTGGTCATATAAGTCGAATGTGGAAAACTCATGCTATTTATCCAAGAGATTATGATATGCTAACGCCAACCTGAGAGAGTAACCACGGAGAACACTGCCTTTGTATTTCTACCCTACATGTCCACACAGTAATAACCGAACTATTCCAAAACAATGTTTGCACTGTTTTGAGTTTTTTGTATCTCATACACCTTTATTGTAAGAGTATTCCTTATCTACAAACAGAAGAAAATATGAAGCTGGTTTTAAATTAAAAGTCATCGAAGTGGAGAAAGAAATTGGTAACTGCGGAAATTTGATGTGTCTGAGAAACCGGTGCGAGATTGGATGAAGCAAGAAGATGTAAAAAAAAAAATGTAAGGGTCTTATTTTTGAATGGGTGTATAAGTCGGGGTCTGATTTTATGATCGATTTTTCGGGTTTCAAGACCCGACTTATACGCAAGAATATACTGTACGGTAAATCATTTCCAAACCATGTTCATAAATTTAATTTTCCACTTATTACATAAATTATATTATTTGACATTTCTAACCAACACAATGACAAAAGTTTATGAGTAAAAAGCTAATTACTTAAATGAAACACAAATATTTAAAAAATACAAATATATACAGAATTTAAATCAATGTGGTATAATATCTATAAGATATTTACAGATACACATATTTATGAAGTACTTCCCTACTCATGAGTTCACCCACATCCATCATGAACACCAGTCATGACTTTTGACTCAACGCCAATAGTCACACTTTCTGCTGACTGGTAATTGTCTGTCTCATTGCATCCTCTGTGGGACATTTGTTTCTTTCATCAAGTTCACTAGACTGCCAACTTACTGGTTCCCACCCCTTCTAGCTACCCTCTCTATGAAAAGTCCACTTTTAATGACCAGCCTGTACTTCCCATCAGCCTGAACATTTCAGCGTTTGTTATTTTTTTTCTCTCTTTACCATTATTTTGTCTGTCCGTTTCCCACACGCAAAGTTATATCTCAAGGACATCTTAAAAATCATATAGTCACTCAAAAAATAGTTTAATCTATACTAATGAAAGGCAAAGCCCTCACTGACTGACTGACTGACTGACTAACTGACTGACTGACTGACTGACTGACTGACTCATCACTAATTCTCCAACTTCCCGTGTAGGTAGAAGGCTGAAATATGGCAGGCTCATTCCTTACAGCTTACTTACAAAAGTTAGGCAGGTTTCATTTCGAAATTCTACGCGTAACGGTCATAACTGGAACCTACTTACGTACATATATACGGCCATAGCCTGTAGCTCGGTCGCCATGTGAGGCGGAGTTGCGTCCCTCATTGTCGCGCCTCCCATGTAATTGAGTGCCTGCCCATATAAGGCCGTCCGTCAGCATTACACAATTGAGAAGGCAGCAAAAGAATATGAAGCGAGTGACGCATACAAGCATATTCATAAGTGCAGCTACTGCGGAAACAAAGCACAGTGTAAACCTTAAGTTTAAATTAAGTTCATAGACATGCTGCCGCTGGCATTTGTCATGCCTACAACAAATACGATATTCGCGAGATACAAGTTTAATGAGAAGACGCAGGGTATAAACGAGACTTTTGATCACTTTGTAATGGAGTTAAAATTGCTGGTGAAGGACTGTGCTTATGCAAATGAAGATGAGATGGTCAGGGTGGTGTTTGGCACAAACTCAGCAAAAGTGCGAGAGAAACTTTTAAGTGCCGGATCTGAGCTAACATTAAATAAAGCGTACGGCCATAGCCTGCAGCTCGGTCGACGTGTGAGGCGGAGTTGCGTTCCTCATCGTCTCCCCTCCCATGTAATCGAGTGCCTGCCCATATAAGGCCGTCCGTCAGCATTACACAATTGAGAAGGCAGCAAAAGAATATGAAGCGAGTGACGCATACAAACATATTCATAAGTGCAGCTACTGCAGAAACAAAGCACGGTGTAAACCTTAAGTTTAAATTAAGTTCATAGACACGCTGCCGCTAAATATTCGCAGGCAAATCCACAACTTAATACCAGGAATGCCTGTTAAACTTCTTAGATTCACGAGTACCGATTTGAGTAGTGAACACTTCGATGAATGAAACCTGTTATCTTTACAACGGTTGACAAACACGGAATATAACTTGAACACAACACATCCTCCAAATACGAACCTGATGGAAAGAAATAATGATAATCAAATCCTTGATGACAGCAACACTCATAACAGTCACAAAACTATTACATTGACAATCATCTTACGCTATTTTTAAAATGTTTCCTTTTCTTTTTCATAACTTCTTTAACACACTACTTCTCCGCTGCGAAGCGCGGGTATTTTGATAGTACCTAATATAAGGAAGGCAACACAGTGTAAAGTGGGAGGTAGTACTGAGGGTGATGAATTAGGTGCATACCATTGAAGTAACAGGGGGTTCACATTGGTGATTTTAGATGGATAACGCTTTGTTTACAATTACGGATAGCAAGTAAAAGGGTTGCTGGATGGCAATAATATTGAGGAAGGGGTTTAAAATATTGTCCAACATGTTACACTGATTTTAAAAGAGTAGCCCAAAAAAACACATCCCAATTTTTCCTGCAGATGCCGATCAGAAATAGCTTGATTGGGAAGTAAGAACTGCACACCTGGCAACACTGCCCATGATATCTCAACATTTATATATTATCTGGGAGTGCAGCTGGATGATAAATACTGATGATCTGTGCAAGAGGGGACAGAGATGACTATACTTCCTTAGAAGGCTGGCATCCTTCAACATCTGCAATAAGATGCTGCAGATGTTCTATCAGACAGTTGTGGCAAGCGCCCTCTTCTACGCAGTGGTGTGCTGGGGAGGCAGCATAAAGAAGAAAGACACCTCACGCCTGGACAAACTGGTGAGGAAGGCAGGCTCTATTGTAAACATGGAGCTGATCTATGCCGGTGTGATGGGCGCTGAGCAGGCTCCTGTCAATCATGAAGTATCCACTGCATCCACTGAACAGTATCATCTCCAGACAGAGGAGTAGCTTCAGTGACAGACTGCTGTCCACTGACAGATTGAGGAGATCGTTCCTCTCCCACACTATGCGACTCTTCAGTTCCACCCGGGGGGGTAAACATTAACATTATACAATGGTATCGGCTGTTATACCTGCCTTGCACTCTCCACCTTACACTTTATAACTTGCAATGTTATTTTTATCACTCTTTAATTAATATTGTTTTTATCAGTATGCTGCTGCTGGCATATGTGAATTTCCCCTTGGGGAAAAATAAAGTATCTATCTATCTATCTATCTATCTATCTATCTATCTATCTATCTAT